>MU678715.1:0-27980 GCA_026770625.1 Nicotiana glauca
ACTTCTTTTCAAGCGCATTCCATAATTCTTTTGACGTCTCCACGCCACTGTATACATTATACAAATTATCATCCACTCCGCTAAGAATATAATTCTTGCACAGAAAGTCAGAAAGCTTTCATCCTCTGGAGTTTCATTGGGCACATCAGGAACATCTTCTTTGATGAACTTCTGTAGACATAACGTAGTCAAGTAGAAGAACATCTTCTGCTGCCAGCGCTAGAAATCAATTCCGGAAAATTTTTTGGTTTTTTCTGTCGGTCCTAACGCTGGTGTTCGGCTTGTCAATGCATTGACAGTCATCGTCGGAACATGGCTTGCCGATGCGTTGACAGTCACCATCGGAACAGCTTGGTTTCCGATTTCATTAGCCATTTTTCTGGAAAAAAATGACACAAACAAACGTTTAAAACTGGAGATAAGAAATCACGTAGATTTTAATCTCCAACAAAACGCCATGAAGGCTTTACTCTCCAAAACAGGAGTACACAAAACCACAAAGGTTTTAGTTTCCAGAATAATAAGGATAATACAAATACAGAAATAAAAATTATTAAATTCCTTAAGATTGTTGGTTCCTGTAGTTTATTATCCTGTATTTGTAATAACAATTCTGGAAAATAAAACATTAGTGTATAAACGTAAATATAAATAAAGCAGTAATTAATTCGAGCCCACTGAATTCACAGTGTTTCCTTAAGGAATTTAATCCCCTCCTAGTACCCAAGGTTATGAATTATTTCCTCCCAGGATAGAACAAATAACACACTGGTATAGCGGTACTTCAAACCCCAGTATTTCAGTGAATACAAAGTTCGGTAGCAAATCACATTTACGGATGCTTTGTTTGTAGTTAAAAACAATGCAGAATAAAGGAGGACAACTCAGAAATCGAATGGAAATTCTGAGAGGAAGGAATGCAATGTATAGCCGATGTTGAGTTCTTACTGAAGAGGATATCATATTGCAATTCGTTTTTCCAGTGTATACTGAGTGTATACAGAGAGTATATTTGTATACAGAGTGTATATCAAATGTATATAGAGTGTATATCGAGTGTTTTTTCCGGTGGTTTTCTCTTTCTCTCCAACTTCTACTCTATTTATAGCAGTCTTTTTAGATAAATCCGCCCCTTCCATGGTGGAACAAGCACTAGGATATCATGGAGGAAGCACTTACATGGTGGAAAGAACACTTGCATGGTGGGAGGAGCACTTGGCCATGGTGGGAGGTGCACTAGGCAACTTGTTGCTTGATGGTGCAACACAATACACGGATTGGAAAATATCTGTTACTAACACGGATTATATCACGTTAATATTCACTATTAACAAATAAATTTGGTCCAAAAAATTAATCAATCGATTAATCATTTAACCAAATCCAAATCCAAATCTCATTTCCCACTCACTCTCATTTTAAGACTATTTCATCTTAAAAAAAAACTCAATAGCGAGAACCATACAAGCCAATAGTAATTGACCTTTGAGATTAAGAGGAAGAGGAAAGAGGGTTGTGTTTTGTCAATCTAAGATCAATTGAAGAGCCTTATCAAAGGACAAACTCAGGAGTTGGGGAGAATTTACTGGCTATGGGGCCTTGGGGAGTTATGGGGACACGAGTGAAGAGAGGAGGAGGACGAACAGGAAATTGTATAAGAAGGCTAAGAAAGAGGGGAAGTTAGTTATTACGGTGGTGGAAACTAAAACATTTGGTTATTTGTATGAAGAACATGGGGGAAAAGACGGAGACAAAAAGTTAAACATGCTGGCCAAGGAAAGACAAACAAAGGCTCATAACTTAGACCAAATAAAGTGCATTAAAATTGAGAAAAACATAATTTTGATGGAAGAGGCATAAATTCGACGAAAATGGCAGACATAAACGCTCGAACAAAGAGGGGGAAGTAACATTGTGATGGGTGATTTGAAGCACTCCGAGAGCCATTGCAACTTTGCGTATTGTAGGCATATAAGAGTTGAGGAGGTCGAATGATTTATTTGGAGGATGAGTAGGGGAAGAGCGACTAGGTCAGATAAAATTCCGATAGAATTTGGAAGAACAGGAGCATGGTAGACTTGGAATGGCTCACTGGATTATTCAGTGTCATTTGTAAGTAAAAAAAGATGTCCAGAGAATTGAGATAGAGTAGAATAATTCCTTTATACAAGAATACGGGTGATATCGAAAATTGTAACAAGTACATGAGTATCAAGTTAATCAGCCATATTATGAAAGCCTGAGAGAGTATGATAGTTGAGGGTGAGAAGGAGTGTATCTATTTTCTAGAAATAGTGTAGATTCATGTTGATCACGTCCAATTCACACCCATTTAAAGAGTATGAAACGCTCGTTGCAATTATAAATTCCAACACGAGTCGGGATCGAATCCACATGGAGTTTAAGTTGGTTCCGGAGTAACTATTTAAGAAAACAACTCGAAATTACTAAATTTAGCTTTCAAAGAAAAGTGACAAATTGTTATCTAAATAATTTCTAGGAGATTTAACTAACTAATAAGCACATAAGGGTTGAAATATTTTTGATGGTTTTGTCAAATAAAGGGAAAGCATAGGGTTTTAACCTTCACCTTGGTATAAACCTAATAGGTAGAGTAAATCTATGCTTTTTTGGTAGATCGGGGTTTGTTATGACTCTCAATACTTAAGTACTCACTCAATACCTCTCGTTAAAAGAGTTATTATTTCCAAATTGACTTTCTCAAGACCAAATGGGTAGCAATCTAAACAATGGATTTGTGACCAAGTGGGATTATCCATATCCCTAGTTCAAATCCTTTAATCAAACAAATTAAAACTTCAACTGGTTCAATTTCTTGTTAGCCAAGTTTTTCTAGATTAAGTTCCTCTTTCTCAAGTAAGAACTAAGCTAAATAGGCAGGAATCAATGTTTACAACTATTAATTCCAGATATAAAGTATAAACAAGGCTAAATAACATACTCCTCAATTACTAACAAGCATCAATTAAACACACATAAGTTTATACACTAGGATTGAATCACAAACATCAACAACAACAACCTAGTATAATCCCATTAGTAGGGTTTGGGGAGGGTAGTGTGTACGCAAACTTTACCCTTACCCCGGGGTAGAGAGGTTGTTTCTGATAGACCCTCGGTATCCCTCCCTCCAACAAGTCCCCACCTTGCTCTCTTAGTTGAAAGTGGAGGATGCTATTCTTTTCTCTCCTTTCAATGCCCTGATACCTCTTTTAGATTCATAACTTTTCCTCCAAAATTAGGCTTTATGCCCTTTTATTACATATAAGTGCTCAGGAAGGTTCGGGTGCCAAGATTATGATAAAAACAGGTCATGGTTTATAACAACGTTATCAACAGATAAAGGATAAAGGATCAAAGGGTTTGACTAGGGGATAACGATCATAGGATGCCAATGGGAAGCTTAAACGGTCCAAAGAAAGCCTATAATTATTTTTCAACCAAGCAAACTTAGAATTTTGCTTTGAAGTACATTCGGGAAAAGTTCTAGACTATTCACTCAAGTACTTGGACTAAAAATAATATATTATCTCACCTTTAATTCAACTAAATCGTAAAAGAGGATATAGTCTAAAACCCACAACAATCATAGTTAAGTTAAAGATCACTATGGTTCATTCAACCACCTAATAATTATCAAAGATAACTCAAGAACCTCAAGGTCACTTTTACTAGAGTTAATTCTTCCAAAAATAATGTCTCAAACCATAAGCATGCAGTTAAGTATGTCTCAAACCATCAGGGATTTTATTCATTACTACTTGCTTCTATTATTATCTAAACATGAAACTAACTATTTCCCTTGAGAAAGTTGTCACATTATCCATCATCGGGAAGAGTCACTCGATTCACATAATAAACCATCTTTGAAAAATAATCGTGGCATTAAAAAAACTAAAAGGCTTATTATCGACAACAGTAAGAAAAATATAAAATTTTAAACGACCAAAACAAACAAAATTAAGGATACTAATAAATGTAACAAACTACTAAAGATAGGCAATAATAGTATCATCCAATGATTACATCAAATGTGTCAAATCATCATCAAATATAGAATTCTCATACTCTCCAAATAAAAATAAGCAGTGTCCCCAATGCTTAGCAAAATAAGATCAAATAGTGGGGAGGGGCGAAGAAACTCCATAAGGGTTCTCTATCATCACAGTTTCACCGGAAGCATCGGTCCCGGCTGGCTCAGCTAACTAGATCATGTCATCAACCTATGCGGGAACCGCATGAGAGCTGAACATATCATGCATTTCCTTAGCCGTGCTAGATACAAGGCAAGGATCCTCAAACTGAGCGGCGGAATCCTCATGAGAAGACAGATTTGGGTGAGATTGGGTAGGGTCCAATAGAATATCAAATGGTAAGTCACCGTCCTTAGTATCCTGGTCACCTAAATTCGAAGTGCACCAATAAACTTTTTGCTAGCCTATGTCTTTCTTATTTTCTTCAACTGCTTAGTCAACCGCTCAATCACTACACCATTCTGTACCAATGAATCCTTGAGTTGAAAGAATTTCTTTCTCAAGATTGGGTTGGTATTTAGTGTACTTCTTGTATCGACTATACTTTTTATGAACATCTCAATGTCCAATATAAAAAGAACGAGGGGATGGATGGAAAGAGGGGAAACATACTTTTTCTGTTTTCTCTCCACAGAGGAAGGGAAATGCACCGCACAAACTATCTGATCAAGTTTTCTTTTTCCTATCACAGGCAGCTGGCAAAGCCGTATCACTTTTTAAGGGTATTATAGAGAGGCTTGATAAGGTGAAAAATCCTTCAGTGAAGACATAACGATAGTCGGATTGGAGATTCTTGTGTAAATATTAAAGTTGACAATCAGCTTTCTAGGCATCCTGTGGACTATGAAACCAATACCAATAATTTAGTTGGATCTAAGAATAAGTCCAAGACTATGGTGAGTTTCTTATCTATGTCAAAGGGATCCAATGGTGTCTGTGAAAATGACTGCCCTACAACTGTGGTAGAAATCTCGAACATCTTTGAATTAGTTGTCTACATCCAGTTATTGAGACTCACTAATGTCTGAGATACCCGCAAGGAAGACAATGGCCATGTAGGAAAAGGCACAGGCATAAAAGATAGGGTAGGCACTTGAGCAGGGGCTGAGGATGATGGCTCAAGAATGATAACTCTAGCATTGGTGGAAGGCTCAGCTAAAGTAGATGGAATGTTAGAGGGACTAGAGACTACAACTACTGGCTCATCAAACTGGCCAACAGTAGTAGGAGGTTGAATTATCTTCTTTGAGTTCCTCGAGTCTTGCAACTTACCCCTCACAGGGACCAGTTGGCTTGACCTTAGCGTCAAATGGCCTGGACTCCACCTTGGTATTAGTTAGATACTCAGTGATGGTGCTGGGTAGGGGTAAGATGTGTTAACCCATTGTGCCACAAGTGATATATTGGCTTATATCAAGGGAACCCACATTGATACCCGACCATGATAGAATCTACCAGAAGTGCTCTTGGCAGGGAAAAATTATTCTCATTCATCCAAGGGTCAAGTCTGCTACACATAAAGTCTGCCACCCTTTTTTCCTCAAAGCTCAAAGTGTTATGGAGGATTGACACCCCTACACCTATCCAAGGGGGAGTAGGTCCAGGTGCAAGAATCTCAACAAGCCACGGTCTAGCTCCTCCTTCTCAACCAACTTTTCCAAATATTCCTTTGGCTCTACATCATCAAAGCCGGGGTAAGCGTTTAAAGTGTGCTGATCAAACTTTACCTTTAGGTTGCACACTTTGGTGATCTTTGTCCCTATGAGAATATGCTGCATGTTGGCGTAGAATTCCCGGTCAAGACGCTCTTTCACATCCACCAACTTCTCAGTAAACTACATCCACCCTTTTTCTCTTTGTAAATTACTCCAAGACTGTGGGATTGTATTTATCTAAGTCCTTAAGGAAGAATTGCATTTCATGGATCAATGACCTTTCCGTCCACCATATTCAAAAGTCTGTATAAGCTTGCAAGCTCAAAATCGATCTTTCTAAACAACTTTCTTCTTAGTCCGGGCCATGCCTACTTTTGCACTTAATCGCACCGCTCCCGTCATCTCAGGAATCATCTTAATCAGATTATGGAGCAGCTGCGTTGGACTCATGACTTGTACTGGTTGAGTCCTGTGAGGTACTGTGAGATGTGGAAGGTACATCAAGAGGCTCAGACTGCCCATGTGGCGTGGATTTTTCCTCATTGTGCTCTTTAGGTAGAGATACATAATTCCCTTCTAAGGCCTCACTAGATAGGTCATAAGAACTCAACTCTGAGAGGCTTATACATCTCCCTTTCCTTTCGAAGATTATCTTCATATCTTGATCGCACCATTGTCTGGGTATACACAAAGAGACTTGTCAGTTGATATACATATTATAACACATTTCATATTCATGTAAGAGTTGGAAAACGCCATAGAAGCATTGTGGTTTCAAGTTAGCGGTTGCAATATTTGGTTGCAGATCACGCTTTAAGGAGGCTTCAGACTTATTATTTTCTATTTTCTTTGATGTCTCAATCTTGTTAGTGCGAGCTTCAAATGCGATCGCACAATTTGGTGTACGGACCGCGCTGCTCCTAAGATCTTCTGAAGCTTCAAGTTTTACTCTAAGGTCACACTTTATTTCCTGCGAGACAAATGTATATTTGCCGCCGCAGAATAAATTATGCGGACTGCATAACTATTTGCACTTCTCCTCTTGATTGTTTGAGCTGAAACATTTCCTCTTTGAGTTAGATTTATTATAGGTTTACATCCTCTAGCATACCAGCAATTCACACATTTTCATTAGATTCAGAAACAAAAATCACTACTTTCAAACTAAAAACTAAAATAAGAAGACAATAATAAGTGGTTAAAATCCACACATATTACATGCCGAGGCATTCAACTCCAAAAGTCATTCACCTTGTTAGGAGATTAGTTCAGCAATAAAAAAAATGAAGATGAACTTACATATGGTATTCATCGACTTAGAAAAGGCTTACAATAAAGTCCCAAAAGAGGTCATGTGGAGTTGTTTAAAGGAAGAGGTGTAAATATTGCATACATTATGATAATTACGGACATGTATAATGGAGTTAAGAGCTAGATGAGGACAGTGGGAGGAGACTCGGAATAATTTTTAGTTTTGACGGGGATGTACCAAGGATCAACTCTCAGCCCCTTTTTATTTGTCCTAGCGATGGACACATTGATGTGTCATATTCAAGTGAATGTGCCATGGTATATGTTATTTGTAGATAATCTAATTTATGAGACATGAGGTGGTATTATTGCGAGGTTGGTGGTTTGAAGGCAGACTTGAGAGTCTAAAGGTTTCAAGTTGAGCAGGAATAAAATAGAATACTTGGAGTACAAGTTTGGTAATGTAACCCATGAAGCGGACGAGATCGTGAGGTTTTATACACAAGTCATCTCCATGAGAGCAAGTTTTAAGTAGCTTAGGTTAGTAGTCCAAGAAAATGGGGACACTGATGAGGATATCACACATTGTAGCGGAATGGATGAAATGGTGGCCCTGCTTCCAATATTTTGTGTTATAAGAATGTGCCATCAAAACTCAATGGTAAGTTCTACAGAGTAGTGATTAGACCAACTATATTGTATGAGATAGAGTGTTGGATAGTGAAAAACTCACATGTTCAGAAGATGAGGGAAGCAGAGATGAGGATGTTGATGGATGTGTAGGCATACAAGGATAGATAAGATTAAGAATGAAGTTTTTCGAAACAAGGTGGGCGTGGCCCCTATAGAGGACAAGATACAGGAAGCGAAGTTAAGATGGTTCGGGCATGTTAAGAGTAGAGACATAGATGCCCAGTAAGGAGATATGAGAGGTTTGCCTTGGCGGGTCTTAGGATGGGTAGAGGTAGACCAAAGAAGTATTGAGGAGAGGTGATTAGGCAAGACAAGATGATGCTTCAACATACCAAGGATATGACCTTTGATATGAGAGCCAGGAGGGCGAGAGTTAGGATAGAAGGCGGGATAGTCGAGTGTTTTTCTTGTCCATACCAGTAGTATAAGTATTAGTCTTATATTTTCTTAATCGTGAATTTCTATTACTATTGTTATTTCTTTCACTTTGATGTTCTTATAACTTGATATCCGATGTTACATCTTCTTGCTATTGTTTTTTTTTTCTTCTTCTTTCTTTGAGTCAAAGGTCTACTGGAGATAGCCTTCTCAAGTTAGGAAAGTTGATCTGCGTACACACTACCATGTCTACTTGTGGGATACAATAGGATTTTTTTTTGTTGTTGTTATTTGTTGCATTACTAATTCATGTATTATTAGTTACTTTATTATAATTTTTGCATAACGTACATTATTAATTTCTACATAACTTGTCTCTGAACTAAATGACCTTTAATTATTCGATGAAATATTTGTAACTTTATACCCAATTTTCACCCCATTGTCCTAAGTATTCATTAGACTAGGGCTGCTAAAATAAAATATTTTCCAAATGTAAAAAAGTGACTCTTTCTGGAATAGAGTAGAAAAGAAAGATAATGAGATGAGAAAGTATTAATGTGCATGAGACAAACCTTGCGTAGATATATTGGATTTATTATAAACAGAGTTTTACTTTAAACAAAATTTATCCCAATGTATTTTATACTTCTAACTTTCAATGCCAATTTTTAGGGGCAATTGCATTTATACTCGTTTTTTGTGCCACATTTTAACTTGTGTCCGCTTTGCAAAAAAAATTGTAAGTGTACCCGCTTTTTCGTATAACTTCAGCACACGGGACTGAAGTAGCAAAGGCAATCACACAAAACTTCAGCATTTTAGTAGCCGGGCCTGAAGTTCAGCTATAGAGCTGAAGTTTTTGTTTTGTAACTCGCGAACTTCAGCTCTAGAGCTGAAGTTTTATTTTATAAGCTTTTGTTTAATAATCGGGAAACTTCAGCTCTAGAGCTGAAGTTTCTATGTTGTAACTAGGAAACTTCAACTCTAGAGCTAAAGTTTCTATGTTGCAACTAGAAAACTTCAGCTCTAGAGCTGAAGTTTGCCAATTATAAAATAAAAACTTCAACTCTAGAGCTGAAGTTTTTGTTTAGTAGCCCCAAAACTTCAGCTATAGAGCTAAAGTTTTCAAGTTATAAAATAAAAGCTTCAGCTCTAGAGCTGAAGTTTTCCAGTTATAAAATAAAAACTTCAGCTCTAGAGCTGAAGTTTTTGTTTAGTAACCCGGAAACTTCAGCTCTAGTTATAAAATAAAAACTTCAGCTTTAGAGCTGAAATTTTTTCAGTTTTTTGTTTAGTAATCCGGAAACTTCAGTTCTCTAGAGCTGAAGTTTTTCAGTTATAAAGGGAAACTGAAGTTTTTTAAAAAGTGGGCACGGATACAAATAAAAAGACAAACGGTTACAGGTTAAAGAGGAGCGCCCAAATAGGGCGCCCCGTGCAATTTAAAGCAATTTTTAAGGAACAAAAGCCAACAACGGTCAATCCAAAATATAGCTGAATTTACCGTTTCTAACATTTAAAATACGATTTGACTTTATAGCTAGTGAAGTATATACGTATAACATAGTTCCTATTTATCCGAAGGACTTAATAAAAAATTGCATTCCTCTTTTCACAAAGTAGCAAAAAAGAAAAGTTGATCTGAAATACCAACACAGTGCTAACTCTTTGAATTTTAAATGATTTTTTTCTACTTTATTCGTGGTAAAAAGTTACTTAACACCCGGTATTCACACAAAACCAATTAAAATTAATAATACTAAAATTAATGCAGATAGTAGTATTATCTTCCTACTACATATACAAAACAATCTTTTTATTTTATCACTTAAAAATAAAAAAACTGAAATATTTCAACTTTATGAAATTACTTAACCGATAAGTGTAATTAATTTTATATAAACATTTAATACAATAAAGTATTTACCCTTTATTTATTGTGGTTTGAAAAGGCACCTAACAACACTTCCTTTACTTCAAATCTTCACCAATAAGAACTCCCACTTTTGGATCTAACATATAAACAAGAAGAGAAATAGCCTTTGGACTGCTTCCCATTTTTAAGCTATAATAATAGTAAAAGCAAAAGTACAAAAGTGAAATTCAAAAATATTTAAAAGGGAAATTCAAGAAACAGAATCTTTCTGAATTTTTTAAATATAAAAGCCTAAAAAGCCTCAATTTGCATTTACATTGGCCCAGTTACAACATACAAATCACTCAACACACACCTCTACGCTACAAAGACATTAAATAAAACTACAGGGACTAAAATTGAAAATTCCAAATAGAAATTTGACAACCAACAGTTAGCATTTAGCACTAAAAGTCCTACAACAACTTCTCCCTTTTCAGTTAAGCCCCTACTTCTGCAGCAAGCGGAGTCTTCACCTTAGGCGGCCTTCCTCTTCCTCTAGGAGTGCCACTCGGTGGCGGAGCCACCACCGGAGAAAGTGAACTCGTGTCGTTTGGGTACTTACGTGGCCGTCCACGTTTCTTTCCAGTGCCACCAGAAGAAGGAGAAGTTATTTTCAAGGGCACTGAAATTGGCGCGTGCGGGTCACGCTCCTTCGGTGGCCGACCACGTGGTCTAGGTGGAGGAGGTACGTATCCTTCTGGAAGAGGAGCTTTGGGCTTCGGAGGACGGCCACGGCCGCGACGTGGCGGCGCGTTGGGATCAGGCTTCATGTAATTGTTCTTGACCATAACGAGCTGACCACTTTGTTTCATTTTGTTCAGGTGATGTGCAAGGAGTGTACCATGTGCTGGTGGTAGTGTACCATAAGTCGCATCAATTTGCTTTACAATTGCTGATTTATTCGAACCATTTTCGTCGTTCAAAGCTTCTATAGCTTCCATTATCATCTGCCCAAAAAAAAAAACTCAATAATTCCCTTTACAGTTTGAGCTAAAATACACACAATTTCAATACTCGCTAACTTTAAATCCAAAATTTGCTTCTACCGTTAAATATCAAAAAAAAAAAAAAAAGGTTTTCAGATTACTCACCTCTGGATACGAAGGTAAAATTGGAGCAGAAGACTGAAGCTGAGTAGGAGTTGGGTTATCAATTTGTACCTCAGTAGCCATGTTTTAGCTTTTGGTAAATCAGAAAACCAAAAATTAAAGAGCAAATTGAAGAGAGTACTGTAGAAGGAGAAGCTGAGTTAAGAATATTTTGGATGCAAGAAAATTAGCAGAGGTAGAAGTGGATTTAAATGGATCAGATCAAAGAGAGGAGAAAGAAATGAGGAAAGTTGGGAGAGGATCCAACGGTTGGGGATTTGTTTTGGACATCTTAATCGACGGTGTAAAGAAATGTGAGAAAAGTTTCACGCGGATCCGTGACGTGGCTGTGCTTGTCGCTATATGATTCCACAAACTTTTAGATAATGAATTCATGACATATTTTAATATTGGATTTAGCTTACGTATTGTGACAGTGTAAACATTTGTTACACTGTTTATCAGATTGTTTGTTTAATTTTCAGATAAACTAATTTCATTTATTGTTATACATGTGATTATGATTTAAATGACGAGATAGGATTATGTTAAAAAAAAAAAAAAGGATTACAATGTTCTCCAACATATTTACTTGTTATTTTAGCATGTTGCACATCATTCTAAACGATATTAATAATACGAGTTATTTTATTAAATTGTCCTTATTTATTTCTTGGCGAAATGGCCTTGTGGCCACTTAAACTTGCTTCCATTTGTAAAGCCGATACACGAACTTACATCGTTCCCATTTGAACACTCAAACTTATATATTTGGTAACAAATAAACATATTTGATCATTGACCATGCATATGTGACAGTGGCAGAGGTGATGTGGACAAAGTATGTGCAAGTAACGTAAACTAAGCGCGTGACTACAATAATTTTGATTAGAAAAATATAAAATCAGAAGAAAAAAATTATAAATAAAAACGAAAGAACATCAGCCCCCTCCAAAATAAGTAATACCTTTATTCCCTCTCACTCCTTTCTATTTCTTTTCTCCTTTCCCCGTGACGTCTGCACCCTCCCCCCACCCCACTTCCCCTTTTCTTTTCTTTCTCCCCACTCCAATCTTTCAAAATAGTGCATATGCACCGTCACTTTATTTATGAACATATGTAAGCATTTCTTCATAATTTTTCTATAATTTTTGAAGGCTTTAAATCAATTTATTCTTGCATTGTTATTACATAAATATTCAATAATCATCCTTCAAATTAATTTTAAGATGATTTAATCATCTAAATTTATCATTTACGCCCACATAGTATTTAAATATTTTTAGTGTATTTTCCATAACTACATTTGCATTTTCAAGCTAAATTGCACATCTTTGCAAAAAATAGCCATATCAGTGTATAATTACTTTACCTATGTAGAAAATAATCTTTTATATTTTTAAAATATTAAATTACTATTTTTAAATTATTTTAGTGCACAGGGGATATTTTTGGTACTCATTTTTTATTTTTTATAAATTATTTATTAATTAAAATTGGGTATTTAACTAATAGCGTATTTTAAGCCATTTTCGGATCAGCCCCATAGCCCAATTACCTAAATACCTACCCAGACCCTTGGGCCAATCCTTAAGCCCAATCCAAACCACCCTTAATTCCCAACCAAGTCCAGAACCCGACCTAATCTCAGTTGTTGATCAAAAGTGATCAACGGCTCACAATACTCCACACATTTCTCCTTATATCCCCACCCTTAACCCTAGAGACCATTTTGGTCAACCAGACACATCTATACTCTCTCGAACCTTCTCCTCTCTTTGTCTTTGAAACCCTAGAGTCGTCACCTACTTCCCTTCCGATTCCAACCCAGATATGGAATCAATCATTGATTCTCTTACCTTATTGACCCCTTCTCGCTATTGGCTACCCGTTTATGGTATCACATAATTGCTTGATTGACATGGCAAGTCGATTTCTTTCATTGTGAACCAAATCTGATTTGGACCTTTGCTTCTTTCCATCTATGTCCATTCTCGTCTCTTTGTGGTATGAATCCCTGAGATTTTTCTCGATTCATTACTTACCCTAAAACTAGGGTTCAGATCTTTCTAGATCTGTTATGGTTCTCCATTTTTTCAAAAAATATTTTTCCTTTAATGTTTTAGTATATCTACATATGTGTATCTTTATCATGATTTTTCGTTGATATTTCTGACTAATTTTCCCTAAAAATTAGGGTTTTTGATTCTTTAAAATTGAACCAAATCTAGTTCAATCTCTTATGTCTTCGTTTATCCGTCTCTGTGCATCTTTATTATAGCTTTTCCTTTGATTATTTCCGCCAATTTTACTTCCTCTAAATTTAGGGTTTTCGATTCTACTTTTCCTTCAATGATTCAGTCTATTTGTTTTTATGCATCTTTATTACAACCCTTGCAGTTAATTATTGACTAATTTTACTTACTCTAAACTTTTGGGGTTTTCGATTCTTCAAATCTGTTTGACTCTTTAAGTGCTATGTCTACATGTTTATACGTGTCTCTTCACCTATGGCTTACCATAAATAGAGTTTCGAGTTTTCTTTCTTTAAGTTAACTGTTAGATGGTTTTCTTGATTGATTATTGCCTTATTTGTGGGATCTAGTCTAGTGTTATTTAAACCCCTCCCGCACTCCCCTTTAGGCAAACTAAGAACTCGATTATTTTTCACTACTAAAACTATATACTGTTATCATTTTGCTTTGATTCCTGGCCAGCTGGAAGACAAGGCCAAAAATCTTCTATTGTTTGTTGTTGTTGATAATCATTGTTGCATTGCTAAACTTCTTTCTGTTTCATCTGAACTAGTAAGTTGTTGAAACTCTTTTTCTACTTTGTTACTCGTTCAATATGTTACTGCTAATTGATTAGATGTTTTCTGTATTCTAGACATGTTTAACTCAGTAGATTGATTGATGAAATCTGCTTAATTATGTATAAGTTAATATTGTCTTTTAATATTAAGTATGTTTTGATACCTTTCCCAAAAAAACTAGTTCATCATGTACACCTTAGTCTATTGTTAAATACGTTAACATGTTCTCTGATTATGTATTCTTCATGATATAACTTCTTTATTAGTTCTAGTTGATAAATAAGATGCTTCTTGACTCATTAATTGATCAATTGAACCCATTTTCTTTGATTTGTCTTAAGTTGAATTCTGCACTTTCTTTCATGAAAGCATGCTCATGAGTTGGTTATTATCAGTTTATGACTTTGTTTATTTTCATACATGTTAGTTTCAAGTCTGCTTAGTTTCAATGTGTTTGTCTCTGTTCAATGTGTGATTCTATCCATAAATATGCTTCCCATTCCTGTCCTGCACTCTTCTGAATTCTAATTCTCTTATGGCTGAAAGCCAAAGCAATCTAGGAATTGTCCCCTGACCTTCCTGGTTTGAGCACTGGTCAGGGTTCCTATGATACCCTCGTGAACTCTGACGCACTAGGATTTGGTCCATAGTTTTTTTTAAACTGTTCTGATCATTCTTCTTCGTGAGCACTGCCCTGCGTTCTTGAAGCCCTTGGGGAACTCTGACACAATAGAGATTTGGGTTTTGTATGATTATATTTGACATATGGGTGAATTACTCACCACTGGTCATGTTGCACCTATGAACATGATCTTTGAAGATGCTGCGACGTGAAGACATGGTTTGCCCAGATGCATTTGGATCTGTTGTAGGCTTCATATAGTCTATATACTTTCTAATTAATTCATTTAATTGTGGTCTGCAATAATTATTTGTAATAACTATTGGGGCAATAGTGAATTGGGAAAACTGGTTTAGTTTTAACATTTGCATGAGAACGGGTAGAAATCTTGCATATAGGTGTTTGCTTGGCCCATTCTGCTATTGTGTTAGATAACCTTCCTATAGGTCTTTTCTGCTATTATAGGTTAGATGACATGCCTATAGGTGTTCATTATTCTTGTTAGATAACTTGCATATAGGTTTTACTTTACGTGAAGAAATGTTCAGCCAATTGTGTGTTGAAAACTTGTCTAGATGTCCACTATGTTGCATGATAGATAATCCATCTATAGGGATTTTACTTTGGCTCATGTGTCCGTCTACTTCACTGTTACACTATTTGATACCATGCCTATAGAAAATACAATAACTAAATTCAACTTACATTACAGCATGTTCAAATCTGCTTCTTCAGAAATCATGTCCAATTAATTGTCACACTCACTTAGTTCATATGCATGTCTATACGAGCCGATGGAAGTTTCAATCACCAAGGGCAGAACTCGTGCCTATAGGGATAATTCTTATTTGTGCCAGATACTAAAATTGGAACTTTGCATAGCATCTCGCTAAATACCACTATAAAGCATGCCTATAGGAGTAACTAAATAATTCTGAGTATTTTGTTGTCACTTCTATCAACTGTTGAGTAAGTCACATAAATAACATGCCTATGGGTTCAAACATTTTAAATTGTAATCAGAGGCAATTACATAGTCACCTAGAAATTATTTCTGATAGACTGCGGGTATAATTAAAATCCAAAATCACATAAAGATCATGTCTATAGGGCCTAACAACCTTAAATATTAAAATTGTCGATATACCGATCTATTTGCGTGCATTTTCTGCCCAATGTGTGGAGGCTAAATTGAGCCTTTATCTGCTCTTGCATGAAAATTCCAACTTGTTTTGAATGTTTCCTAGTTTTACAATTTTGAGAAACCTAAGTTGTGTCTAGAACCATCCAAAATAGAGGTCCCAACGCCTCCAGTACCATAGGCAATGGACGGGTATTGCATGCATAGGATACAAGCTATAAATGATTATAGCGCTTTAGGTAAATAACTTAAAGATAGTAATCAGGTAGCAGGAGATGATAGTTTGTGACTGCTGAATAATATGAGTAACACCCCGTCTTGTGAGAGTTACGAAGTCTTATTTATGTCGCACGGGATGATCCTTTAGGCTAAAAAACTTAGGACCCCCCATCCCTATTAAATAATTCCTTCGCTTCTTTATCAGACTAATTCACATAATTGAGTTCGGCCGGGACCCATATTTGTATATCTCGAACAGTTCCTAACACCTTCTCATTGAGGTAATTTTGATCCCTTTCCTGATCTTTGGTCACGCAAAGTCGCAAACTAGTTTAACAGAGTCATCTGCAAATAGGTTCCCTAATGTATCTTAAAAATCGCTAAGTGGTGACTCTTCTCTTTAACACCCTTCCTTAAAAGAGTTGTCACATGTCAAAACCCGATTTCGTGAGAAAAAGGGGCGCGACAGCCTGGTGACTCTGCTGGGGATATTTTTAGGCTCTCACCATAAAAGAACTTGATCTTTGTGAATTAGTCTTCTCTGATAAGTGTATCTTTATTATTTTGCTATTACCTGAGTCTCCCGCTCCCATTTTCGCTTTTATTACTACATGCACATCCTTTCCCCCATTTCCCTTTATATGAACTCATATGCGATTCTTCGTTTAATTTGATTACAATATGTGTTTTCCCTTATTCCCTAATCATGTTCACCTTCTCCAAACTTTTAATTTTGTTATATCATGTCTCTCCCCAATCCTTACCCCTTTATTTTCTTTATTACAATTCTTTCATTACACGGGTTAGCTTCTTCCTCGTTTTTCTTTCTTTTATGTATTTACATTCGTTCAATAATGTAATTATTGCTTTCAACATGTGAAAATACTTGACAACGTATTATATTATTTTTGCATAAAACATGCTCTGCATCATATTCCACTCGTGCGTATTAATACCATTGCGGCACTTTATTAATACCATTGCGGCACTTTATTAATACCATTGCGGCACTTGATGAGTGTCAGCACTCTTCCTAAAATCACCCTTTAAATTTGGAAAGGCTTATTTCAGTAAAACTAGTCGATCAGCGATACAATCGACGGTTCTGTGCCTTTCCCCCTCAAGTTGTCTGCTTGAGGGTACCAGTCCAAACACTTCTAGAAACCTCGTTCTTAAATTAGTTGTGCATGCATCATGTCTAAACCTAGTATAAGTTAGAATGTTGTCCATGTAATAACTCACTAAGACAAATCTTGTCCAAAGTCTACCAGGATTTCCATAATCCTAAGGGACATAATCACGATATGTGCATCCTTTGGAGAAAAACATGCCAATATGTTGATCATTAGCGTGAAAATAGCTGAATGTGGAGGGGGAAAGGGCTAACCTTATCTGTTTTGCAGAAATGAGGCACGAGGTCCCCAGGTTCGGCATGGTTCGGAACATCCCACCTTTGTTAATGGATTGGTGGGAAATTCTCGCTCCAAGTCACAAAAACTACGTGAAAAGAGTTCTTGGGGATCTACCTTCTCTTCTAGACATTCAACCGAACAATGTACTGATTGAGGCTGCTGGTACGTTCTGGGATAAAAAGAGGGTTGTTTTCCGTTTCGGGGATATAGAGATGATTCCCCTTCTAGAGAAAATAGGGGGCTTTGCTGTATTAGGATAGGCCTAGTCTGTTGGTACCTAAGAATCGCACCTCCCGTTTTTTTTTTGAAAATGATAGGCTTTAGAAAGAATGATGAGTTAGTCTGCTTAAAGAAGTCTTACATACCGTTCGACTTCCTCTACGCATGTTACGGACATAGCAAATACTACATCATTTACCATGATGAGTTTGATATTACTTCGTTGGATTAGACCCACCGTCGGGTTTTCGTTTTCATTATTTGTTTTCTAGGGATACTGGTATTCCTAATGCAATGATAAAATATTCACACCCATTTGGCTATGGTTACTAAGGCCCTAATGGAAGGAATTGAGGGAAAAACCTACACTATCGTCCCAATGATCGTGGCAGAAATATATCGAGCTTTGGACCACTACAAGAAAGGATTCAGACATTTCGAGGGCTGCAACTTGTTACTGCAAATATGGTTATTGGAGCATCTTCAATGAGGACAGTACCATCAGGAATTTCCGCGGCGACCATGGAATGACTATATAACTTTTCACCATCCAAAAAGAATGACTTTCATCCCTGATAAGTTTGCACAACCGGAAAATGTTGTAGATTGCTGCAGTTCTTTATCAATTTAACATACGATAAGGTCCATTGGATGTTCGAGTGGTTCCCTGCCAGTAAGTTTATCATCAGGTCAAGAGATGTTCCTTATTTAATGTTGATTAGGTTAAGAGGTATATATCATTATGCTCTTATTAGGGTCATGAGACAGACTGGGAGGAAACAAGTCATACCCGAGTCTCCAAGATGGTTCACCATAAAGCAGATTTCCAAGGTGATGCTATTCCATTCAAGTAGGAAGTGCAATACATGTAGCATCTATAGCTCATGGTGGAGAAGGATACCATCGAGCCAGATCGATATCGTGCTGGCCATGTGCACTTTTATCCATTATGGTTGGTGGATGACATAGCGGGAGAAGTCAAACTAGGGATTGATTTGGGGAATAGGGTCATAGATGACGCTGCCGAGGACGAAGTCAAATATAGGAGGTTACACAAAAGGATTTTTGAATCTGAGGCAAGACATTTGGAACAACACAAAGTGGATATGGAAGAAATCAACGAATGGAGGGAGATCGCCACCAAATCAACAGAGAGGTTGGAGTATTTAGAGCAGGGATTGATGGAGCTGGAAGGGAAGATAAGGAATAGGGTTACGGGCTATCAAAATATGGATGGGAACGAAGGAGGTCTCCTAGTAAGGGCGTATCTGCTGATGGACATGCGCGACCTGGGAACTTGATCGATGGAGCAAAGAAGGCCAAGCATGGAGAATCTCCTTCTGAAACCAAATAGATTAGAAATTATGTTTTACTTGGTTTCTAGACTTGTCTTAGGATTTGGTTGTAATAAGTCACATGCCATTAGTGACTCTTTATTGTTATTGTCGTTTTATTATAGATTCGGTTTATCTTTCACATTTATGAAATGACGCAGTCATTGGCATCAATTTTTTTCCTAATCTATATGCCGCTTAGGCCTACCTCGGGCACAATGAGGTCCCCAAGAATGGACGCAAATTTATTCTGCAATATGTGTTTAAATACTACAAGCAACTTTTTAATACTTCTTACTGACTCGTTTACCTTTTTGTTTTCTTCTTTTCTTGATTTGTTTATTCTCATCCCCTAAGGTTGGTTCTTGCATACTGGCATCATCAACATATCATACTAGATCAAGAGGTCCTCCATATACTCCTCCTCCAAACGATCATAAAAGCAAGAGAAAGGCCAAGATGGATGATACAAGCAATATAAGGAAAGACAATGCCACGCATGAAGACAATTTTGAAACTTCAGATGGTTGAAGCACTCCAGCACCAAATGACTTGATTTTTCGACTGGAACAAAAGATATTGGAGTTACAAGAAGAGCTTGAGCAAGTCTAGAACTTGGAAAACCTCTCCCTTACCCTGAACATCCATAACATCAACTAACAGAACACCAAAAACCTAGCACCTTCCCAAAATACACCGAACCAGCATCCACAAAATCCTCCCGTACCTCACCAATATGACACACCACCTTAAAATACCAATCCTCTACTGGTACCAACTCCTCCACAACATCATCATCAAATAACCCAGTATCACACTCCTTATAATGCACCACAACCTATTCCCGATCCTCAAAACTCAACAAACGACCACCACTACACCCAAATCCTCAGAGTCCATCAAAGCAACTCCATATATATGGAAACCTTACCCTATATTCCTCAAAAAACCTTATACATACCTGAATCTGCCGAGAAGGACCTTCTCATCAATAATATGGCAGAAGAACTTAAAAAGTTCATAAGTCGAGTCCAAGGAATCGAAGGGGGTAAAGGCGTTGAGGGATTGAACTACGAGGATCCGTGCATTCAACCGGACGTAGAACTGCTAGAGGGTTACAAACCTCCTAAGATCAAGATGTTTGACGAAACAAGTGACCCAAAGATACATCTAAGGACATACCGTGACAAGCTCGTAGAAGTTGGAAAGGATGAAAGGATTCGCATGAAATCGTTCATGAGGAGCCTCACGAAGACACCGTGTCAAAAACTAATGAAATGGGGTAATTGGGTAAGCATGTCATCAGATTGTATGGATCAGTTCAGGTTTAATACAAAGAATGCACCAGATGTCTTCTATATCCAGAATCTCAAGAAGAAGCCAACAGAGACTTTCCGCGAGTATATTACTCGGTGGAGATCGAAAGCTGAAAACGTGAGGTCGGCATTAAAAGAAGAGCAGATAAACAAGTTTTTTGTCCATGCCTAGGATCCATAATACTATGAAAGGTTAACAGATATCGAGAATCACATGTTCTCTAATATCATTAAATTGGGAAAAAGAATTGAAGAAGGAATCAAGAGCAGAATGGTAACTAATTTTGAGGCATTACATACTATGAATAAAGCTTTGCAGTCAAGGTATATCCAAAAAGAAAGAAGTCGGAGCCTTGATGGTAGCCCAAGGGCCAAAATCTCCTCTCACATACCACCCCACCACCCATATATCATCCCTCACCTCTTAGGTACCAACAACCATCCACTATTTACCATATTATAACACACAACCTGCATATTACCACTCACCACCACCAGCTCACCAAAACTACTAGAAACCCAGACCAAATTTTGACCGCACACCACCCAGACAATACACTCATATTGTTGAACCCATTGATTAGCTCTATGAAAGACTGAAGGCTGTCGGTTATGTCCCCTTCATCCTGTTGTTGCTATGGAAAACTCTTCCCGGCGGGTCAATCAGAACAAGACATGTACCTATCACTCGGGCATGAAGGGACACACTATCGATGAATGTCGCACTTTAAAAGACAAGATCCCGACTCTGATTGACACCAAGGTTAAACAAGCAAAAGTGGCTGCACCAAATGTCCGCAAAAATCCCCTCCCGGATCATAGGGGTGAAGGGGTAAATATGATAGAAACTGATGAAGAATGGGATCCGGAAGGATCAATTGGGCTCATTCGTGGAGGGGATGAAACCACAATATCTCCAATCACTCTCACACCCATTATAGTAAAAATCCAGTCACCAAGTGAGGTCAAAATAGCCACTCCAACTCTGTTTGAGGTTAAGACAACAACGCCCTCAGCCACACCAGTTCTGTTTGAGTTGGAAGTGATCACACTATACTGTGATGGTAGCCCCCACATCATCTTTTAATTCCAATGATATACCATGGGACTATACTGCAGAGGCGAGAAGGAAAGGAAAAGGGAAGATGGAAGAATCTGGTGCTGCACAAGGCATGACCAGGACAAATAGGGTTTACACACTTGAGCATTTGGGAGGAACGAGTAAATAAACTGATCTCAAACAACTTGTCATTGAAAATGGACAAGATGATCTTTGGAGAAAGGTGCAAGCGAGATAGTACTCTGTAGTGGATCATTTGAGTAAAACCTGTGCTCAGATTTCCACTCTATCACTGCTACAGAATTCTGAGACGCATAGGAATGTGTTGATAAAAGTATTGAATGAAGCTTATGTGCCCAACAATATCACCAGTGGATAGATGGCCAACATGGTAGGTCAAGTATTAGATATCCACAAGATCACCTTTCATGAAGACGAACTACCACTTGAAGGACCGAGTCACAACAGGCACTACACATCACAGTACATCTTGAGAAAAAATTCATTGCCGGAGTCATAATTGATGGGGGTTTAAGCCTCAACATTTGTCCATTAACTACTTTGAAAAAGGTTGGATAAAGATTTCCATGAGATACGAGCATGGAGTATGAATGTGAAAGTATTTGATGGATCTCAAAGGGCCACAATTGGAGAAATCATCCATTGTTTGTAGATGGGCTCGACTTGGATCGATGTTGAGTTTCAAGTAATGGGCATATCTGCTACATGCAATATTTTGTTGGGACGACCTTGGATACATGCTGCTGGAGCTGTAGTTTCTACGCCACACCAGGTCGTGAAGTTCGAATGGAACCATCCGGAGGTGATTATTCATAGAGACGGAAGTAATCACATCTACACCAATCAAACTATTCTGGTTGTCGAGAATAGAAGGAAGTTGGGTGGAGAAATGTACCATCGCATCGACCGTGTCAATGAAATAGAGAAAGACAAGTGGTAGATTAACAAGATCGAAAGCGTACTGTTATGGACTGGGTATGAACCCGGTAAAGGTCTCGGTAAAAATCTCCAGGGTATCACTGAGCAAATACAACCAAAACGTCACAGTACCAACTTTGGACTTGGGTATCAGTACACCTGGCAGGAGTACGATAATTGCTCGCCACTATGGTGTGGCCCTTATTACCCTCTTGAACAACCAATACAATATTTGCATCAGGCATTTCAACCGACTGACGTGATATAAGGATTTGAAGAAGATAAGGCTTTAGCTGGCCTAAGGGATCTGTTTCTGGGTGATGAATACATAGACTGCAATGCAATATTTGAGGAGGAGGAGGAAGAAGACCTCACCATTTAGACCATGGAGAAAGGAGTTGTTTTAAAAAATTAGACTGTTGCACCATCTGGGGCCCGTCGAGTTCCTGGTAGCCTAGAAACTAGCATGATCTATTTCTAAAATCCATTTTAAGCATTTAATATATTTGTAGTATTTTGTTTTAAGACGTATTTTGTTTTGAAATAATTGCTCGAGTCATCGAGTCGTACCTGTTTTGATGTTTTTGAGATTTAATTAATGCATTGTTATTTTAGTATTTATTATTATCTTTCACATATTCTCTCTACAATATTATTATTACTTATCCTGATGAACAGGTTTGTGACATGTAATGAGACAAGGCAACATAAGAACATGAAAGGAGCATTCTCAAGTATACACATACCAAAATCACTATCTTCATAACGGCAAGGCCGCCAAACATAAATATATCTCCGACTAAGAAATATTTTGCTCCTGCTTGCTATTTGTCCATTACATAAGACTAAGCCTTGTCTCGAATCTTGCATGACACTAAGCCTTGCCTCCCTATTTGTATAAGGCTAAGCACTGATTTTCCTTGTATGAGGCTAAGCCTTGTCTCGAATCTTGCATGAGGCTAAGCCTTGCCTCCCTCTTTTCATAAGGCTAAGCACTGCCTTTCCTTGCATGAGACTAAGACCTGTCTCGAATTTTGCATAAGGCTAAGCCTTGCCTTCCTATTTTCATAAGGATAAGAACTACCTTTCCTTGAATGAAACTAAGCCCTATCTCAAATCTTGTATGAGGCTAAGCCTTGCCTCCCTATTTGCATAAGGCTAAGCACTACCTTTCCTTGTATGAGACTAAGCCCTGTCTCGAATCTTGCATGAGTCTCAACCTTGCCTCCCTATTTGCATAAGGCTAAGTACTGTCTTTCCTTGCATGAGACTAAGACCTATCTCGAATCTTGCATGAGGCCAAGCCTTGCCTCCCTATCTACATAAGGCTAAGCACTGCCTTTTCTTGCATGAGGCTAAGCCCTGCCTCCCTATTTGCAAGTCTAAGCATTGCCTTTCCTTGCATGAGACTAAGACCTGTCTCAAATATTGCATGAGGCTAAGCCTTGCCTCCCTATTTGCGTAAGGCTAAGAATTGCCTTTCCATTGCATGAGACTAAGCGTTGTCTCCTCTCTTTGCATGAGGCTAAGCCATGCCTCCCCAACTGCATAAGGCTAAGCTCTGTATTTCCTTGTCAAACACTAAATGTTACATTATTTATGCCTTTTCTGGGGCTAAGCTCTGTCCCGATCATATAAAAGACTAAGCTCTATCTTTTTTCTCTCGTATGATCCATCATCACATCTCTATCCAAAGGCGTCATAGTCCTAAGGCATCATCCTCATAGCCTGAAGACAACATGTCATGCCCTGAGGATCTCTCAATACTGCACATCATTATTCAAAGGCGTTATGGTTTAGAGTCATCATTCTCATAGCCTGATAACATCATTTCATGGCCTACGAACCCCTTGTCTCATGATTCATGGTCCAGGACGTCATGGTCTAAGGACACCATCCTCACCGTTTAAAGACAATCTTCATGGTCCAAAAGAAATTTACATCATGTTTAGTTTGTCACAATAACCTATATGTATTTGTACGCAGCATGTTTTGAGTTTTTTGCAGGTAACGCAGGAGGTAACCATTATTCGGATAGGAGCAATCTTCGCTCCAGTTTCCGCTCATACCATTCACACCCTACCATTATTTCAAACGTAACTGACTCCTATTAATTACTTATTTTACCCTATGTCTGTTCGGATATCTACCCTGTGATACATTCAAGACATCTCAAATTCACATTTGTGACTTCGCATAAATTCATCTGATACTATCCTACTCAAAAAACCTTGCCGAACCGCACGACCGTTTCTATAATAATTCCATCAGTTTTGTTCACCGATAGATCCATAACTACACACGGCCTAATTCTTGGGAAATCAGGGATATGTAGGCAGTTCGGAAACCAGAGTGCGGCCTATATTTTTTAAAATCACTTCATGCGGTCAAAATCGATTATCATTTCTTTACCCGACTACTCTTTCATCCTTCCCGGGTAAAGAGGGGCAACTGTTGGTATTTAATTTTTTCCTAATATTTTTTAATATGTATATATACTTTTAAAATAGTACATATGCACCATCACTTTATTTATGAACATATGTAAGTATTTCTTCATAATTTTTCTATAATTTTAGAAGCTTTAAATCAATTTATTCTTGCATTTTTATTAGATAAATATTCAACAATTATCCTTAAAATAAATTTTATGATGATTTAATAATATAAATTTATCATTTACACCCATATAATATTTCCATATTTTTAGTGCATTTTTCATAACTACATTTGCATTTTCAGGCTAAATTGCACATCTTTGCAAAAATAGCCCATATTAATGTATAATTACTTTACTTATGGAGAAAATAATCTTTTATATTTTTAAAATATTAAATAACTATTTTTAAATTATTTTAGTGCACAGAGGATTTTTTTGCTACGCATTTTTTATTTTTTATAAATTATTTATTAATCAAAATTGGGTATTTAACTAATAGCCTATTTATAAGCCATTTTCGGCTCAACCCCATAGCCAATTACCTAAATACCTACCCAGACCCTTGGGCCAATCCTTAAGCCCAATCCAAACCACCCTTAATTCCCAACCAAGTCTGGAAATTGGCCTAATCTCAGATGTTGATCAAAAGTGATCAACGACTCACAATACTTGTCATGACCCCAATCCCGATCGTGATGGCGCCCAACATAATTGCTAGGCTAGCCCAACTATTTATACTCTCCACCCGAGCATGAAGCTCAAAATCAGTTATTTGAATATCATTGACAAAACAATAAAGTTAAAAGATTTAAACTGATAGATAGAAACCAAACTGAATATCAAGATAACACCGAATACACTCCCAAAAACCTGGGGGTCATGAGTCTAGAGCCTCTAACAATACAGAGTAATAAGACTTCAATAATACAAATGTTCGAAACTGCGAAAAAATGATAAAGAGATAGGGGAGGAGTCGGGTCCTGCGGACGTCAGGCACCTACCTCGACAACTCCGGTAAAGCTCTGGAACTGCAAATAACTCAGCTAAGCTCCCGAGACACCTGAATCTGCACACATGGTGCAGGGAGTAAAGTGAGTACTTCCAACTCAGTGGTAATAGACATGTATAATGACTGATAATAAGAAATCCCGAAATACAACAAGGCAAAGCTATAACCAATACTCCTACACATTTAACGGTGATACAACAATAACTAATGACAGATAAAGCAGGCAGATATCGATGCATGAATGCAATGCAATGCACATGACCGTTGCGGCGCGCAGCCCGATCCATTTGGGTACCCACGCTCACTGTGGGGGTTCAAACTCCGGAGGGGCTCCTACATCCCAAGCGCAATATCATCGTAACATTCACTGCGGCGTGCAGCCCGATCCACAATCAGTCCAATTATATGCATGCAAGCCACACATGCACAATCAAACTTACCATTTTCAGTTCCAATTATCAGAAATTATAAATTAAGTGGTTAAAACCTTAGAATTTTACTAGCCATTTCGAGACAGTTTTTAACTCAGGAATGATGTCATGAAAACATGCTAAACATCACGAAAACAGTGATAATAATCCCTACGGGATCAAAATAATCGGCATACAGCCCAAATATATCCATAACCATCCAAGTAGGAGGTTTGCCAACTAATTTCTAACCAATAACACAGTACGAACATCATTCGGTCGGACTAAGCCATAGTCCCCAATCACAATTGACCCTGCCCTCACCGTAAAGTACGTGTCTCACCTTAATATAGCGTCACAGTGTGATATACCGGGGTTTCAAACCCTCAGGTTATTATCTACATCTATTACTCATCTCAAACCGGCCACGAGACTAGTCCGCTAAGCCTTTCCCTCTTGAATCAACCTCCTCACGTGCTGAATCTGATCAAAATCACAAGGAATATGTTATAATAAGCTAATGGAACATAACCCAATTGAAAGAACTCGAAAAACACCCAAAAATACGAAGTTGGCAAAACTCGAGCCCTGGGCCCACTTCTCGAAAAATTACAAAATTTACATCACCAGATTCCTCGTCTCACCACGAGTCTGTACATACCAAATACACAAGAA
Organism: Nicotiana glauca; assembly: GCA_026770625.1. Classification (NCBI taxonomy): domain Eukaryota; kingdom Viridiplantae; phylum Streptophyta; class Magnoliopsida; order Solanales; family Solanaceae; genus Nicotiana; species Nicotiana glauca. Next base: position 26,653 of record MU678715.1, read on the forward strand.
TCGGAGTCCATTTGACCCATCAAATCATCAATTCAAACCTTCTTAGGTTTCAAGCCCTAACCTCCATTTTTACCTTTTAATTCCTTGAAATTTCGTGATTAATTCATGTTTTTACACCATAATAACATAATCCGAGTCCAAATATCCATACCTGATGAAACCCGTTCGAACCCTCTTCAAAATCGCCCAAAAACCTGCTTTGCTCTAAGTCCAAAATGTTTTTCTTCTTTTCCAAGTTCGTGAGCACTGTTCACTATAACACAGGTCCATTTTCCGCTTCTGCGGTCTCCTGACCTCACCTGCGGTCCCGCTTATGCGGCTAATTGACCGCTTATGCGGTCTGACTTAAAACCANATTTAAATCACATGCAGCTGCCCGTGTTGCTTAAGCATTTAATGACTTTTCATTCCGAACTGAACCGAACCGTACACACACAAATCCCAATCCTCCACACCATATCGCATATACCATACCACACTAGGATAACATGAGGACTTTTATCTCCCTTCCGCACCGCAGACATCGACGCACTCAACTAGTCAAGAACTTTCATTGATCCCATTTGNTGCTTCTGCGGTCTACAATCCGCTTACGCAGCCCCGCAAAGGCGCTTACCAGTCCGCTTATGCGAAAAATCCTTGGGCCACTCCTGATCGCTTCTACGATCTTCCCTATCGCATCTACGGAACCGCATAAGCGGCTCCTTTTCCGCAGATGCGGAAATACCAGAAGGCACAAAAATCTGACTGCAACAAATGCTTCCAACTTCCGATTAATCATCCGAAATCACCCCGAGGCTCCCGGGACCTCAACCAAAAACACCAACACATCCTAAAATCTTATTCAAACTTTCTCGAACCATCAAAACACTATCGTTAACATCAAAATCATCAAATTTTACCAAATCAAAGCCTAAGTTCTTCAAGAACTTCCGAAATGCATTTTCGATTAAAAATCCAACCAAACGACGTCCGAATGACCTGAAAATTTGCAGACATATCCAAAATCACCTAACGAAGCTACTGCAACTCTCGAAATTCCATTCCGACCCTCGGATCAAAATATCACCTATCAACCGGAATCCGCCAAAATTCAAACTTCGCCAATTCAAGCCTAATTCTACACCGAGCCTCCAAAATCAATTCCGATCGCACTCCCACGCCACAAATCATCCCCCAAAGCTAACCAAATCACCGGAATTCACATCCGAGCCTTCTAACTATAAAGTCAACTTTCGGTTGACTTTTCCAAAACAAGCTTCTTTCTAAGAGGCTAAATGCCTCATTTCCAATTAAAACCAATTCAATTCTATCTGATCAACTCAAAT
>MU678718.1:3974-19157 GCA_026770625.1 Nicotiana glauca
AAGATTTGAGAAACAGATTTTAATAAGGTTTGGGACTTAGCTTTTCATGTTTTCTTTTTGTTCTTTTCTATTTTTTGTTTCCTTGTCTTCTTCTTTCTTCATTTTTCTTTCTGGTTCTTGATTTTCCAGCGTTTCAGAGACTTGGAGTCCCTTAGATGTTTAGATCTTCCAAACAGACTTGTGGAAGTCTGGTTTGGGTGTGTACAAGGGTACTCAGAGACTATGGGTGTGGTTTTTGAAGGGTTTTGATTTTGGGTGCTCGCCGGAGTAGGGTTCCAGCGAGACACTTTTTGATATTCGAAGGGTTTGAGTTATATTCGAGGTACGGGACTAGGATGGGGTGAAAGATCGTTTTATGGCGGTTCTGGGGTGTTAAGGTGAAGGGTTGGTTCATAGCTTGGTGGTCACCGGCTAGGGTTCCGGCGACCGGAGTTTCAAGATTGGGAGACTGGTGGGTTTCTGGGGTGAGGTTAATGGAGATAAGGGTGTTAGAAAGTGAAAAAAGGTGTTCAGAAAGGTCGCCTGAGCCGAAGAAGGTGACAGAAGAGTGACCACCGATAGGGTTCCGGTGTGGAGAGGAAGGAGGAGGGCATGGCGACTAGGGTTTTGGCTATGAAGGTAAGTGTGTATGTAATGATATGAATGTATCGGTGGTGTATAGATATATTAAAATGTGATGATGTGTGCCAGCCGTTGGATTAGATCAAATGAATGGCTAGAATTCTCTGGCCATCAAACGACGTCGTGTAGTTTAAATGAGGCCTTTATTTCATCCGTTAGATCATTTATATGAATGGTTGTGATTGTTTCCCACGAACGACGCCATTTTAATTATTATACGACCGTTATCTCTGGGCCGTTTGATCAATTGATCAACGGTCCAGATTTATTTATTCTATACGGTGTCGTTTGAATTTTGTATATGCAGGCTGGTTTATTTTCTTTGGGCGGCGTCATTTGGTTCGTATATATACAGGCCTGGCCTGGTCTGTTTGGGCTGATGTAACTTGGCCCAAATACTTGGTATTATAAGTTGTATTTTTGTATTTGTATTATTTTTGTATTTTCTTGTATTTCCTATTATATATTTTATTTTCTTTTCTGTATTTTTTCATTTCTCCTGTATTTTATACTTGTTTTCCTTTGTATTTTATTCCTAATGTATTTATTCCCTTTATTTTGGTATTTTTTTTTAATTTTCTTTGATTTTCTAATTTCTTAGTAATTACCTTACATTTTTGGTATTTTCTAAATAATTTCATTTTGTATTTTTTGTCTCAATTTCTTTCACTTTATTTTCAACAATTAAAACACACATTGATACTTTCTACCCAATCAACCAATTTCAATCAAAAATTACTTTTTTGTATTTTTATTTTGGAATTAATTGCTTGAGGCAAAAATCACGTGCTCACAGTGTGTGATATTTAAAGCAGTTTCCCTAAATCTCCTTTTTCTAAACCCTTTGATTTTGAATTAGGGTTTCTGAGTCTGTCTTTTAAATGTTTTTTTTATTCATCCGCTTAGTATCTCTAGGTTTAATTGGTGATGGAAAGCCCTATTTTTTTAATTTGTTTGATTTTCTAAGTCTACATGTTGTTGTTCATTTGATTTACTGCTTAAGTGTGAAAGCCCTAATTTTAGGGTTTATTTGAGACTCTGAGGCTGTTTATGTGTTTATTTGCTTATTTTCTCTAAATCTGATTGATTCTGGAAAACCATAGTTCTTTGGGGATCTGTTTGAGTTCCTAAAGTTCTTCGTCTGTTCGAGATTGCTCGATCTGATTCGTTTGCTTTAGCATGTAATTCTTTTGGTTCTAAGCTCTTGCTACTTGTCAAACTCGTATATGATTTTCACTCGACTCCTTGCATGCTTCTGATCCTTTGTCTGTCACTGAAACCTGACTTACGTAACTATCATGTAATTATACTCTTTGTCATGAGTACAACCTCACATGCCTAAGGCTATGCACTCCTTTATATTTTAAATTTCCCTCTCGAAGTAGCCCTTAATTATGGGCTGACTTCAAATCTCTTTGTCTGATTCTAATTGCACTCTTGTAATTGATTCTTTCCTTATTGTACTGTTTTCCCTGGTTCTCAGACCTATTTGAATGCTTGCCTTGAAATCTCGATCCCAGCCTTTCCTACTCAAGTTGATTGATTCCCCTACCTTGATTATATTGGTATTGGATTCTTATAAACCTTTCCTTGATTAGAGTCTGATGAACCTAGCCTCTATTACCTACTATGTACCTGTACTATGCTTGAAATACTTCCTTATTAGTCATATTCAGCCTATGTGATCTCTTTCCTTATTTAGCACTTGCATGTTACCGTTTGATTTTAATTCCTTAATTAAAGGAAGTCTTTGATACTGATTTAATTTTAATTGACACTTGTTCCCCTAATTATTACTGAACTGCAATCCTTACCTTATTTTCTGCCTGTTTTTACACTATAAATACTCTCCTCCCTTCTCTTTGAACACACGAACACAGAACACAATCTGAGTTCACAATTCTCTCTCACTTAAAATTCTCTCTCTTTCTGATACTTGTGCTGTTGTGGACTTTGTTTACTCTACTTTCTTCTGCACTCTTTTGCTTCTCTACTGGTATGTCTCAATTATTTTACATGCCTCAACAAAAATGTGTTTAATTCTGCCTACCTCTTTAAATTGGCATTCGTTTCTAGCATATTATCACATATTTCCCCTTTCCTTTATAGTTCAGTATTTAAATTATGTATACAATCAGTTGCTTGTCGTGAATCTGATACTTTATGAATCCCCAAACCCCCATACCCCTTTATATGTGAGTTATGGTTCAGGGCATGACAACACTCTAATATTGTTGTCCATGATTCTGGATCGGATTCTTTGAATCCCAAACTCAATCAGTTCCCATTCCCTTCCCCCCTTTATGTGTTTTTAAGCTTTGACTTGGGTCTGGCAGTGTCCTAATCACTGTCCAGACCCTGGTCTTACCTTCAAGGGTCTGCTCTTAATAAGTTTAACCAAGCAGGTGATCAGGGGTGTGCCAGCATACTTTGTGTCTAGGCATGACCACCACCTGTCATGGCTCCCCAATTCCCTTTTCACTTTGCACTTACTCTTAGCTATTAAGTTCTGCCCCTCTCTGGCAAGCCATGCTTTGGGACCCCTGGAACTCCCTCTGAACTTGGATGCCTGAGAGCTAGCTCTTCCATACTGCACTGTTTCTATTCTAATGGTATCTTGGGTGTAAGCAATGCTGGGAATCCCTAAGATTCTGTGGAACTTTGAAACACCCTGGATAAAGAGAAGGCTTTGGAAATCTGGATACCGGAAGTGGCTCAATCGCATATCATTAGACATAAAGGTTGAATTAGGCTGCTCGGATCTAGTTGTTAGTTCTTGATGTACTTTTAATTTCCAGTTTGATCTATTGGGTTGTAATAACTTGTAGGAAACTCGGGGAGTATATTAAAAGGGTGTGGGAGGGGTCTTTACTTTCTTGCATCCAAGGGGTAGAAATCATGATTTAGGATTTTATTTTTTATCAAACTAGAAATCCTGCTTATTGGGTCCTTAATACTGATACAATCACATAGAGACTATGCCTATAGGATTTAACGCTTAACTTTACTGCAGGTCACCTAGAAAGCATGTTTATAGGATTAACACTCATGTTCTGTAATTACACATATAGAGATCATATCTATAGGCTCTTGCATTTCTGCATATACAAATGTCATTAGGCAAACCATTTGTAGGTTTAATAATAAGGTTGCATATAGACATCATGTGTATAAGACTTCTATTAATGTCTGAAAAGGTATTAAAATCAGTAAACCTATAGAAAGCATGCCTATAGGAAATCTCGATTTTTTATAACAGCTTCATTCATTTTTTAAAATGGTATCAATTGCTGGAACTCATATCTATTTTACTAAAACTGGTAATTTTCTACCTCTTTTCTGAAATTCGCTAAAATTGGTAAACCTTTTTCTATAATCAATCTGCACTTTCATGAAGCTCGCAAACCTTTTAATTAGTCAGCATCTTTTTTGAAACTACTGGGTAACTCTTTTGCATTTTTCCTAAAATCAATAGATCCTATGCCTAGTTTTATTTCAACACATAGACAAAGGGTTGGCTAATCAATCATTGGGCCAGTCCCTGAAAACTGTATCCAAGTTGCCTAATAAAGACTTTGTCTCTAAATATATCTGTTGAACCAGTCCGCTTGCTGCTTAATTTTAATCTAAGACCAAATCAGTATTTGTCAAGGCATGCTAAACTATATTATTATTTGACTTCTGGGGTTAATCAGAGCCTTATTTGCTCGTTTATTCTTCCATTTTACTTGTTACTTGTTTTGAATGTCGAGCTAGAATTTTATCCTCTAAACTCCACAAAGGCCTTCATCCCTTTCTTTCCCATTTAGGATTAGAAGTCCTAATACCCCGGGACTGATAGGATTGGGATGGGTAGTAGCATGCGACAAGTAAACGATACCGTTCCGCGCTTTAATACCTTAACGGGGTGGGAAGGGTAGAAATGGAGATGATGATTACACGATAACACTCTGCGTACAACTGGGTACCATTGTTGTGCGAATGATCCATGTAATACATAAACCTAGGAGCCCTCTTCCTCCCTCTTTATTAGTTTAACAATTTTCTGAATCTTAAAAGCTGTTGCACTTTCAATTTCTGTTTCTCACATGATTTTTGGGTTATTCGCACTAAGTACTTGACTTCTTCCCTCTATTTTCATTTTTTATCAAACTGCTCCTTTCTAAAATTCAGCACTTCTTTTAACCTTTTTGTGCTTCTTGTACTTGTTTATTTGCACTTGCATTTAAAGTCACAATTGTACCATGGCCGAGAACCACACTAGTGGATCTTGAGGGATGCCTAACACCTTCCCCTCGAGAAAATTTCAAGCCCTTACCCAAAACTCTGGTCTTCATCTTTAATTCTTCTAGAAGTGTTCTAACGCATTATAATCATTAGGTGGCGACTCTCCAAACCCAAAATCCAATTACCAAAGCGGGAAAAGAGTTGTCTTCCCGAATATCGTGAACCCGATTCCGCGAGGAAAAAGGGGGCGTCGACAGCGAGCTTTTATGTGCTCATCTTGCATGCTTATTTGCCTTTTTACCTGTTATACCGCGGTATTTGTGCCCGAGGGGCGGATGTTTTGTGCATATCAGCACTAACTATTTTTTTTGAAATTGTTTTCGTAATCACTGAAAAGATCAATTTCAAATGAGATTTGAACTGAGCCAAGGTATTTCTAAAGATTTCACATATTTCATTGTTTTTCTCAGAAAATTGTACTCGGCTTCTATATAGCATGTTGGTTGCTTTACGTGATTTCTGGCTGCTCAGTTATTATTTACTTTTATTATTCACTGAGTTGGAGTACTCACTTTAATTCTGAGGCATGGCTTCATTTTTAACACACCAAAAACATTACAGAACTTCCTTCTTTCAGAAAATACTACATTCTAATTTGCAGTCTCTATCTCTCAAATTCGTAAGTGTGATTTTGCTCCGTTCTTTGAGTTTGTTGATATCCTGCAGTTTGTATTGCCATTGTTGCAGGAAGGCTTATTCCGTTTCATCCTGGGAGAATTTAATCCATTACCTTAGTAACGTGTGAGGGGATTAAAATTCCTTAAGAACGCACAAGCAAATTGTGAACTCGGAATATTTCTTATTCTTTACTATTTTCTATTTTCTTTTATTATTCTAACAGTTTTCTGACTTTCTGTTTTAACACAGTAGCGCTCTACAGAGTGCTTCATAGAACTTTATTCTCCATTCTAAGTAGTCAAATCCTGCAAAAGTTCTTTCAATCAGCTTATCTAATTCACGATCAGAGTTCTTTAGGTGTAGCGGATTTGACTCATACGTATTCATGATCACCTCGTAGCAGGAACTAGCGATGAAATTCAATATCGAAATTCTGATACAATTTGAAATGAATTTGAAAGCGGGAGAAATTGAGTTTGAAATTCAAATGGTGAGGAATGGTTTTATAATGGTGGGGAAAGGTTAAAAGGGGGAACGCGGATCGCGTGGGAAACTTTCAAGAACTTTCTAGAATTTCCTCTGTGGAGGTGCAGGTGGATATTTCTAAGTTGTAATTTATACTTATCTGTGAATCGGTCCATTCAATACAATTTGGGCTTGTTATATTTAGCTTGTCTCCACTAAATCCATCTTTAAAAAATAGAGATTTTTACTTGATAGATCTTTTTTAAAGAGTTAATAATATAAATGGTATTACTTTTGCTTTATTCCAAAAAACAACAAATTAATTTACAATTATAGCATGTTTTAAAATCACATACGTGTATTTGCCTTATGTTTTAAAAGATTCATTAATTAAGGAATCACTAATTAAGGGATGAATTACTAATTTATTCTCATTAATTTATCCCCCTCAAAATCTATTCGCTCTATTCCCTTCATACAGACGACTCTATTCTCTCTCTCCCCCCCTCATCTTACATCTTCATATTTTTCAACTTGACCATAATGGCTCTTTCATTATTACATAAATATATAATGAATATTATGCTGTGTATTTTTATTTATTCCATAAATATACAAGAATGCATAAACACATATACATTATACTACTATTATATCATTCAATAGAATGAACCCTCGTGCCGCCGTCGTCGCTCACTCGGCTCAGCTTCGGCTTTGGCTTTGGCTTTGGATTAGGATTTGGATTTGGATTTGTCAAATGATAGATCGATAAGATTATTTTTTGGACAAAATTTATTTAATTAATTATTTAATAATTAATTAGATGCCAGATCACTGCTGAAGATTCAGAAGGATAGTATGGTCGCGGTCTTGGCGTAATCGCGTTAGGACCGCGCCGGAACACTGCTGCAGATTCAGAAGGCTCGTCTAGATGCGGTCCTGGTGTAACCACAGTAGGACCGCGGCAGGACGCGGAAACTTCTGAACAGACACCTTTTCCAGAACAAACATCACACCTCTTCCAATAATTGCTTGTAAATTCTGAGGCATGGCTTCATTTTTAACACACCAAAAATATTACAGAACTTCCTTCTTTCTGAAAATACTGCATTCTAATTCGCAGTCTCTCTCTCTCTCAAATTCGTAACTGTGATTTTGCTCTGTTCTTTCAGTTTGTTGGTATCCTGCAGTTTGTATTGCCACTGTTACAAGAAGGTTGTGACGACCCGGCCCGTCGTCACGTGAGTTACTGCCCCATTTCCCCCATATTATGTTGCACCATGTTTCAATATCAGTATTTCAGTTGATCAGATAGAATTGGATTGGTTTTAGTTGGAAATGAGGCACTTAGCCTCTTCGAAGGAAGCTTACTTTGGGAAAGTCAACCGAAAATTGACTATATAGTTAGAGGGCTCGGATGCAAATTTTGGTGGTTCGGTTAGCTTCGGGGGATGATTTGTGACTTAGGAGTGCGATTGGAATTGAAGTTGGAGGTCCGGTGTAGAATTAGGCTTGAATTGGCGAAGTTTGAATTTTGGCGAATTCCGGTTGATAGGTGAGATTTCGATCCAAGGGTCGGAATGGAATTCTGAGAGTTGTTGTAGCTTCGTTGGGTGATTTTGGATATGTGTGCAAAATTTCAGGTCATTCGGACGTCGTTTGGTCGGGTTTTTGATCGAATGTGAGTTTCGGAAGAATTTGATAAACTTAGGCTTGAATCTGTGGTGAATTGATGATTTTGTATTGTTTGGCGTGTTTTGATAATTAGAACAAGTTTGAATAATTTTATGGGATGTATTGGTATTTTTGTTTGAGGTCTCGGGGGCCTCAGGGTGATTTCGGATGGCTAACGGGAAGAAATTTGGAGTTGGAGACTGTTGAAGGGTTCTGGTATCTGGTGTTTTTGCTTCTGCGGAATGGACCGCAGAAGCGGTTCCGCAGAAGCGAAAGGGGAGTCGCAGAAGTGGAACATGGAGTTTGGGCAGCTTCCGAAGAAGCGGACGCTTGGACCGCATAAGCGGTCTCGCTTTTGCGAAAAAAGGACTGCAGAAGCGATCCTGGGCAAAATGAGGGAAGCCGCAGAAGCGGAAGTCGCAGAAGCAACAATTTGATCGCAGAAGCGCAAATAGGCCTGGGCAGAGAGTTTAAGTCCTGGAAATGGGACTTCGTTCCCATTTCCCATTTGTAACAATTTGGAGCTCGGATAAGGCGATTTTTGGGCATATTTTCATAGAGAACATCGGGGTAAGTGTTCTTAACTAAATTTTGGTTATATTACTCGAATTTATTGCAAGTTTTGTCGATAATCCATGAATTTAAGGGAGAAAAGCTTAAAACCCCTTTTGGACATTTTTGAGGATTTGAAGGTCGAAACGATATGAGAAATAGTTAAATTTGGTATGGTTAGACTCGTGGCGAGATAAGAAATCCATTGATGTTAATTTTATAATTTTTCGAGGAGTGGACCCGGGGCTCGGGTTTTGCCAACTTCGTATTTTTGGGTGTTTTTCGAGTTCTTTCGGTTGGGTTATATTCCCTTAGCCTATTGTAATGTATTCATTGTGGTTTTGGCCAGATTTGACGCGCGAGGAGGTCGATACGAGAGGAAAAGGCATCACAGAGTAGTATTTGGCCGGCTAGAGGTGAGTAATAGATGTAAATGCTGCTCTGAGGGTTTAAAACCCCGGACTTTCACATCGTAACACTATATTGAGGCGTGACACGTATTCTACGTCGAGTGCGGGGTCGTTTACTATTGGGGATTGTGACTTGGTCCATCCCGGGTGATATTTATACTATACTAGTGATTGATACACATACTTTATTGGTGTTATTTGGGCTTGTTTCCATGTTTGGGGCCTTGTGCCGACTTGTAGAATCCTTCGGTGACCGACATTAATATTTTAGCATATTTTTGCATATCATTTGAACTCAGTCCAAGGTTTGAAATACTGTTTTGCAAACTCAACCATATTTCTAAGTTTTGAAAACTCAAATGATACTTTAAATGTTATTTCGGGCTGAAAACATTGTTTTATAAATGCCCAAGGGGCTTATGATATTTTCTGGACTGATCATGGGTGGCTCGGTCTGCGCGTCGTAGTAGTGATTTAAAATAGTGGTAACAATGGCACTGTGTGATGTGACTTGAAATAGTATGGGTGGCTCGGGCTGTGCGCCGCAGCAGGAATTTGAAATAATGGTGACAATCGCACTATATGATGTAAATGGATCAGGTAACAATGACTGACCAGGATTTGATTGATTCCACGAGATGGCTTGATATTGCGCTTGGGCTGTAGGAGCCCCTCCGGAGTCTGTACACACCCCCAGTGAGCGTCGTCGACAATAAATAATTATGGGTGGCTCGGGCTGCGCGTCGCAGTGGGTACTGGAATGTACCATCATATGCATTGCATTGCATTGCATTCATGCATTTGTATCTTTAATTGTTGTTAAGTTGTTCAGTTCCATGCATTGCTGTATATTTGGATTATAGCTTACTTTGTGTATTTACTGTGTTTTCTTACCTTCAGACTGTATTTATTTTTATTACTCACTGGGTCGGAGTACTCACTTTACTCCCTGCACCTTGTATGCAGATCCAGGGCATTCACAGGTTGAGTGAGCTGTGACCAGAGTTCCAGAGGCATTCTCTGGGAGTATTCGAGGTAGCTGCATGGCGTCGCAGCCGAAGATTCTCCCTTCTATCTCTATCTTTACATTCTGTATTTCCAACTTTTAGACAGACTTGTATTAGGATTTTAACTCTGTATTTAGAGGCTCATGATTGTGACACCGGGTCCTAGTGGGACTATATTATGTATACTCGTCATTTCCGCACTCTATCAGTAATTCTAGACTTTTAATATACTATGTTAATTATCTGAAATCTGTTTAATTATCGGGAATTGTGGTAACAAGGTCGGGCTTGCCTAGTAGGGTGTTGGGCGCCATCACGACCGGGTTGGGGTCGTGACAAAGGTTTATTTCGTTTCATCCGAGGAGGATTTAGTCCATTACCTTGGCAACGTGTGAAGGGGTTAAAATTCCTTAAGGACGCACAAGCAAATTGTGGACTCGGAATATTTCTTATTCTTTGCTGTTTTACAGTTTCTTTTATTATTCTACCAATTTTATGATTTTGTGTTTTAACACAGTAGCGCTCTACAGAGTGCTTCCTAGAACTCTCTTCTCCATTCTAAGTAGTCAAATCCTGAAAAGGTTCTTTCAATCAGCTTATCGGATTCACGATCAGAGTTCTCTAGGTGTAGCGGCTTTGACTCATACGTATTCATGATCACCTTGTAGCAGGAACTAGCGATGAAATTCAATATAAAAATTCAGATACAATTTGAGATGAATTTGAAAGCGGGAGAAATTGAGTTTGAAATTCAAATGGTGAGGAATGGTTTTATAACGGTGGGCAAAAGGTTAAAAGGGGGAACGCAGATCGCATGGGAAACTTTCAAGAACTTTCTAGAATTTCCTCTGTGGAGGTGCAGGTGGATATTTTTAAGTTGTAATTTATACTTATCTATGAATTGGTCAATTCGATGCAATTTGGGCTTGTTATATTTAGCTTGTCTTCACTAAATCCATCTTTAAAATAGAGATTTTTACTTGATAGATCTTTTTTAAAGAGTTAATAATATAAATGGTATTACTTTTGCTTTAATCCAAAAAACAACAAATTAATTTACAATTATGGCATGTTTTAAAATCACATACGTTTATTTGCCTTATGTTTTAAAAGATTCATTAATTAAGGAATCACTAATTAAGGGATGAATTACTAATTTATTTTCATTAATTTATCCTCCTCAAAATCTATTCGCTCTATTCCCTTCATGCAGATGACTCAATTATTTCTCTCCCCCCTTCTCATCTTACATCTTCATCTTTTTTAACTTGACTATAATGGCTCTTTCATTTTTATGAGCACGTGATTTTTTCCCTAAGCAATGTGTTCCAAAAATTTCAAATAAAATGATTGCTTTATTATTCAACAATTTTTGTGAATTTTATAAATTTTGTGTTAATTGGTTGCATGATAATTCATATGAAAATACAAAAATATGCATTTGCATTTAGGGATTTAATTTCACATTTTAGTATTAATTTGTTTTAGAACAAAATATAAAGAAAATAACAAAAATGGTCCATTTTGCATTTTTAGTTCAAACTAATATTAGTTTGCATTTTTCTTTTAATTAGGAATTAACTATGAAATCTAATTTTTAGTGTTAAGTGGATTGTGAGTTTATTTTAGCATTTTTTCAAAATATATAAAAAATACAAAAGAAAAAAAATATATAAATAAAAACAAAATAAGTAAAAGAAATGAAAGAAAAATAATTAATAAAAGGCTGCCTTAATAAAGACCACTGGTTTGTGCCATGTCCATTAAGTGTTTCTAGCCCAATGCATTTGTACCATTTCCAGGCCCAAATAATCAACCCCTACCCGGTCCAGCCCCCTTTAGGTCCAAACGACGTAGTTTTGGAGTTGTTTGATCTGAGTCGTCGAGGTTGATCAATCAAACGGCTCAGAACTAATGACCCTTTCATATACAATTGTCGGATCATCATACCCCCCCCCCCCCTTTCGTCTCTCAAAATGTAACCCTAGTGTAACGCCACCCTCTCNTACCTCCAAATAGCCCCAAAAATACACCCCCGAACCTCCTTTTCCCCCTCATCAATAATCTAGCCATAATTTTCTTCAATTCATGGCCCAACTCCTTCTATACTCGAAAACAGTATAGCCGCCTTCGCCGAAACCCTACCGCCGGCGAACGTCACCACTTCCAAATCACCCCAAAATTACACCCCCAGCTCCCCTCGTTCCCCTCTTTCCAACCTTGCCATTAGTTTCCTTCAAACCTTGCAGGAAAACCTCGAATCTTGATTTTTAGGTTTTTCGGCCAAATCGCTACCTCGCCCAAACTCGCCCAAAATAACACCCCAACACCGCCTGAGTCTCCTCTACCCAACCCCCATACCCACTCACTTCAAATCTGCCTGGAGTTTCTCAAATATTCTTTTAAAATTTTCTGGCCAAGAACCCTAGTTCCTATCTTCAAGATTTCGGACCATGGCATCCCTAATCATGTGTTTTCTTTTGAAAACACACGATTAGGGATGTTATGTGTCACGAATCTTGAAAGATTCTCTCCAAAATGGCCAGCCGGAATCTCTCTTAGCCTGGGTAAGTTTCTCATCTTCTGTTTGTTATAAAAACCTTTTTTAATGCTGACTTAATTAGATTCAATTCGTTCTAGTTTAAATTCTATTAGTTTCATCAGTTTTGTGTTAATCCTATACTTAGGTATTTTGATTTGGTCTTTTCAGACTCTTAATTTTGTTTTAGTTTGTGATAATATGTCATTTCGTTTGTTAAGTCTGGTTTGAATTAATTTCTAGTATTCCTTAGCTAGGTTAATTACTAATTAGTTCAGTTGCAGTTTAATTGATTGTTTTGGCAGTTATTTTGGTTATTAATTCTGAATTCAAATCATTAGATCTTAATAAAAAATTAAAATTGGGTTTATTCTTATATAATGGGCAAATCAGAGTTTAAATAATTGGTTTGGATATAGCTGTATTACAATAATAGTTTCAGAAGGGCCTTCAGGGGCATTTTGGGCATATCAAGTGGGCTAGTCATTAAGATAGTAATTACAGCATAGTTAAAGGGTATTTTGTGTATTGGAAAAGGGTAGTTTAATCAGGTTTGGTAATTTTTGAAGTGAAGTAAGGGTAGTATAGGAATTGTAATGGGAATAGTACCTTCTAGAATGAGTTTTAATACAAATTTCAGTAAATAAGAGGTGCTTACTTGTAGCACAAGTCATAAAATAAGGGGCCAAAAAGGAATAATCTAGGGACTAATGTGTAAAAAGAAAAATCTGAAAATTCCCTCCATTTATGTCTATAAAAGGGCAATCCCTTTACTTCTTGAACAAGTTTTGGAACCCCAAATATTTCCCCCCAAAAAACTTCTCTAAGTTTACACAGATCTGAAGTTATTCGATCAGTTTTCAATTTTGAGTTTGAATTTCAAATTTCCTAAATCTTCCAAAAACCAAACAAAAAATAGAAAAATAAGAGAAAACTACAAAAACATTACTATTCCATTCAATCTCTTAGCTAATTTCTAGTTTTAATTAGTTGATTTGCATTTTTAGTTCAAATTCTGATAGCTGAAGTTCTGAATGATTCATGGCTTGATTTCGAGTGGTTTTTGGAGTTCAAACAAGGCTGTTTTGGGATCAGTTTATTGGATTTTTGATTGATGTGATATTCCTGAGTTTATTCTGGTCATTTTGGTGCTGTTTTGGGTTGTTATATTAGTCTCTTTTGATTTCTGGGTCACTGAGTCGTTTCTGAACTGAGATTGACTGGATTTATCGCTGTTTGCACTCCAAAGTGCTGCTGTCTATTATCTACTATTGTTGACTCCTTCTTCTCCTTATATTTCCATTATCCAGGTACACAATTGTATCCCTGACATCTATAGTTGAAATGTGCAGAACTGAGTTCATGTGAAATGTGCAGAGATGAAATGATTCCAGATTTATGTATTCAGGATTTAGTTCATGGATATTGTTTAAGTGTTTGTTGATTTTGTGTTAACTGGACTGTTTTAGGACTGCTCTTAAATGGTGGAGTGTGAATTGACTTTATATCCTGCCTGTGAGCGTGTGAATCCAATAGCGTAGCTTAACTTGTTTCAGTAATCACAAAAAGAACTTCAAATAGGTTTTGATATTTCAGTATGCTGATTTCAGTATATTAGTTTGAATCTAGGCAATTCGAATTCAGTTTAGCATTGTGCTGTTAAAAGTTGAAAAATCAGAAGCAGTTTTGAACGAGTTTGTAGTGCAGTAGTGAATATCAGCATGTTAGTTATTAAGGTCAATTCCTTCATCTCATTAAATTCATTGTTTCAACATAGATACCAACAATTTAGACTAGTAGTTAGTATCAACAATACTTGCGATCAAAGTCGTGTTAGTTTAAATAAACATGCATTGCTCTCCTTGTTACAAGTCATGAAGTTTTTAAAATAGATTGAATCAAATCCAGCTGGCGTTCATTTCTAATTGAGTCAAGGTTTGTTTGATGCAAAAAATCAAAAGCTCAGCAGCCCGTTTCAAACGGTTGGGGCTTCAGTTTCTTTAACGCAGGCTTAGGTCCAATTTTGGTTCGCCCTCATTTGGACCTTGGCCAAGGTTTTGCATGACCCATTTTGTGTGGACTTGAGGTAGTCAATCTTGTTCTTTGGGCTTACCCTTGAGTCTAATGGCAAGCTTAGTGCAAAATTACCGTATGGCTTGTATTAGGCCAACGACAAATTGATTAGGACTCTTTCTTTATTATTAGAGACAAACAAAAAAATAGAAAATCATAGTTGCTATAGGACTAGCCTTTAAATAATAAATGAGACGAGCCTCGCCAAATATACGCATAAATTGTGGGGCACTCGGTAAATGCTTATACAAAATACTTAGAAACTCGAGAGGACCGTTTAGCGAATTTCACGATCTTCCCCAAAGATAATAAATGCGTAGTCGCTTTAGGCGCGTATTTTAATAATATTGCCTTCCTAAATACGGGTGCACATTTATGTGACCCAAATCTAAATCTCACCAAAGTCGAAATGTGTCAAAAACCACGGGTGCACTGGTGCGACGTGGTTCGAGAAGCATTTTCACGACGTTGCAGTTCTTACTAAAAATAGAAACATAATAATAAAAGTGGGTTACTAATAAAGGGCACATAAGTTAGAACATGTTTTGAAATCAGATAAAATCAAATACAATAGTTGAGCGACCGTGCTAGAACCACGGAATTCGGGAATGCCTAACACCTTCTCTCGGATTAACAGAATTCCTTACTCGGATTTATGGATCGCAGACTGTAATACAGAGTCATATTTTCCTCAGTTCGGGATTCAACCGGTGACTTGGGACACCATTAATCTCCCAAGTGGCGACTCTGAAATCTTAATAATAAATCTCGTTCCGATTGTTCTTTAATTGGAAAAACTCCTTTTATTATACCCTTCACGGGGTGTAGTAGGTGAAAAAGGAGGTGTGACAATTATTACATCAATATATAATGAATATTATGCTATGTATTTTTATTTATTCCATAAATATACAATAATGCATAAACACATATACAT
>MU678722.1:0-13844 GCA_026770625.1 Nicotiana glauca
GGTCGAAATTAATTGGGCCGGTCTTGGGGCGTGTTTGGGTTGCATTTCAGGTGCAAATTCATTTGGGTTGCATGTTAATTAGCCCAAATGTCCAATGGCTACTCAAACTTTTTTTAGATTTCTCTTTTTTATTAATTTCTTTTTTATTTATATTTTCTGATTTTATAAAAATACAAAATTAAAATAAAGACCTAATTTATTTCCAAAATGAAACTAATTAATTCCGAAAATTGTTTAAAATCTATTTTGTGACAAATTCAACAATAAATAATTAAAAATGCAAAAATGGACTATTTTTGTTATTTTCTTTATATTTTATTCTAAAAACAAATTAATTCCTAATTAATCCTAAAATATGAAGTTAAATCTTAAATGCAAATGCCAAATGTATTTTTATATTTTCATATGAATTAAAATGTAAAGATAAAATGCAATAATTACCATAAAATGCCACAAAATTCACAAAAAATGGCAAAAAAAATAATAATAATAAAGAAATCATTTTGTTTGAATTTTTGGGAATAACTCATATATAGGGCAAAAATCACATGCTCGCAATGATTAAAGAGGTAAGTTGATGCACCCAAAGAGCAGTTTTACCATAGATCACTTATATACACCAACCAGAATATCAAAATAGAATTCAAGTGATCGGGGAGTCTGGTTGATAGTATGATATCTAATCTTACTTTTACTCATGGTTATTTATCCACTAAAAATTTATTTTGCTTCCCCTTTATTTAAAACTATAGCTCTTCTTTCTATAATTTAGATGTATTTATTAGGTATTATCATTTATGCTTGTGCAATTAGTTGGTTGATGGAGGGACTACGGAGGGTGGGCAAGATGACAGATGTTGTTAGATTATTCTCCTCTCAACACAACAAACTTCTTTAGAGTGCTAACGTTTCTTATGCACAACTTGCTCGACTAGTTTACCTTCTTTGCCTAGAAGGATATGCATCTTTCTTCAGTAATCTTTTTCTTTTCATCACACAATATATCTAGTAGTATTTAAAATATTCAAAAAAATTAGAGAAGAGTATCAAGCGATATTTTTGAGAATGATGATCCACTGCAGCATATAGTTGTCTTACTACAGAAGGGATTAATGAGCGAGATACAAATTTCAAGCTCTAAATATGTAAAAATAAATAAATACAAGGTACTGTGACGACCCAAAGGGTCATTACCGGATTTCTCCCTTATTCCGCGCTTCCAAGGCCTTTAAAACCTCACTTATAGTTGCCTCAATTTGTGTGCGTAGTCCGGGCGCGTAGCCGGAAAGCTTTTATGTTGAAATAAGTGAAATCTGTAAGAAATTTGAAGAATTTTGATATTAATATGATTAAAGTTGACTTCGGTTATTATTTTTGGTAAACGGACCCGGACCCGTGATTTGACTGTCCCGGAAGGTCCGTAAAAAAATATGGAACTTGAGCATGTGCCCGGAGTCGAAATCCGAGGTCTAGAACCCGGGTAAATTTTTTTTTCTGATTAATTATTTTTCTGAAATTGTTAAGGAAAATGGAAATGAAAATTTATTAAAAGACTATGGTATCGGGATCGTATTTTGGTTCCGACGCCTGGTACAAGTCTTATATATTGTTTGAGCGCTTTCTGTGAAGTTTGGTCGAAATCGGATGTCGTTTGACGTGTTTCAGGCTATGAGTTCCAAGTTTGAAATGAAATGATGATTTTGAGGCTTGATCCATTGATTTTGATGTTGTTTTGGCGATTTGATCGCTCGAGTAAGTTCGTAGTATGTTATTGAGTTAGTGTGTGTGATTGGTTAGGAGCCTCGAGGGCTCGGGAGTGTTTTCAGAGGTGTTCGGGGTAGTTTTGCACTTAGGAAAAATTGCAAAAAATCTACAACATGTGCCCAGTGATTTTCTTCTTTGCGTTCGCGTTAGGCCTCTCGAGTTCGCGAAGTTTCAGCTTCGTCCTTCATCGCGTTCGCATCTGCCTTATCGCGTTCGCATAGAGTAATTGACTCAGAAGACTTGGTCCTCATTTTACTCATCACGTTCGCGCTTAAACTTCCGCGTCCGTGCAGCTCAGCCTTCCCTCTTCAACGCATTCGCGACCCCAGTATCGTGTTCGTGTATAACAGTCCCTGGGCCCCTAGCTTTTTCATCTACGCGTTCGCGTCCCCCTTCACGCGTTCGCGATGCATTGCCCAGATTACTCTTCACGAACGCGACCCTCTTTACGCGAACGCGAAGGGCAATTTTTGCCCAGTTATATTAAATTCCCAGGAACAGTAGTTACGGACTTTTTTCACAAAAACACACGAACTCCTTTCTTCTCCAAGCACTTAGGCGTCCATTGAAGCTCCTTTTCACCAAGACTTTTTGGGTTAGTAAATATTAACTCATTTTCTTCATTTTCTATCATCATTTATCAAATTTCTAGACCTAAATTATGAAATCAAAGTAGAAATTAAGGGTTTTGGGTAGAGTTAGGATTTTGGGAATTTTGGGTGGTTCAACCTCAATTTGGGGTCGAATATTAAAACAAATTATATATTTGAACTCATGGGGTTATGGGTGATTTAGTTTTCGTCCAAGCCTCGTGTTTGGACCATGTGGGCCCGGTGTCGAATTTTGAAATTTTTGGAAGAATGCTAGGAAACTCATCTATAGGCTATGGGATTATGTTGTTGAGCCCTAATTGATATCATTGAATTAATTATGCCTAGGTAACATTATTTCGGAGTTGGATTGTAGAGGAAAGGTGGTATTGGAGAGTTGATTGCTATTTTTTGGACCGATGTAAGTGTTTGATCTAACTTTAGCTTGAGGGAATAGGATTAGAGTATTATTGATTGCTATTTGCTAAATGATCGAGTACGGTGCATAGGTATAGTGACGAGTATCTATATACCAGTGTCTAGCATGACCGTGGGTCTTTGTTGTTATTTGTTCTTGGTATATTTTGGACTCTTCCAAAGTAATTAATGAAACCTACATAATGGGAAGAGTTGAGGATCAATTGTGAATTTGTGAATTCTTTGGAGCGTTGGCTCGAACGATAAAGCCCTATTGAGTAAGAAATGAAAGAATTGATAAGAAATGTGATTAAATCCCTTGCCGGAATGACTAGAGTATATTGATTATCTCCCTTGCCGGGATGTGGAAGTTATTGTCATTGCTCCCTTGCCGGGACTTAGTTGTTTATTTGTGTTTCCCTTGCCGAGACTTTTCTCATTACTGTTTATTCCCCTCGCCCGTTTGGTTGTGATTTATGTTTGGGTGAGGAAGAGTGATAATACACGAAGGGTCATTCCGTGCCATTGTTGATTATATTTGCATGAAGGGTCATTCCGTGCCATTGTTAATTATATTATGCACGAAGGGACATTTCGTGCCAATGTTGATTATATTTACACGAAGGGTCATTCCGTGCCATTGTTAATTATATTATGCACGAAGGGACATTCCGTACCATTGTTGATTATATTATGAACGAAGGGTCATTCCATGCCATAAAATGAGAGATTATGCGAGGAAAGCACGAAGGGTAATGCCATGCATTTTGTTTGATTGCTTTGGGTGAGGATGAGAGTAAAAGCACGAAGGTTGATGCCGTGCAACTGTTGGATTTCTTGTCTCTGTTAATTATTGTTGTGCCCCTGTTTCTTATTTAAGTTGATGACTTTTATATCCGGATTGTACTCCCCCATAGCATGTTTCCCTTCCGTGTTAACTGTTTAGTTTTTGGTATTTCTTGCCTTCTATTGCATATATACATATTGAACTGCACAGGTTGATTTGGTAGTCCTGTCTAGCCTCGTCACTACTTTGCCAGGGTTAGGCCACAAACTTATCAGCACATGATGTCGGTTGTGCTGATGCTACACTTCTGTGCTTTTTGCACAGATCACGGTACCGGAGCAGCTTTTGGACCACAGCAGTAGCACGTCGAGTGGGCGCTGACTTTAGTCCAGGGACTACGAGGTAGCGTAGCTGGCGTTCGCAGGCCGGAGTCCCTTTTTCTATATCTTTTGTTTGTTTTCATTGTATCGAGATAGACACTGTGTATTTCTTTCTATTCAGACTTGTTTGTAGTATTCATTAGTAGTCCGTGAAATAGCGACTCCAGTCTTGGGTAGTAGAATATTAAACTTTCGCATTTTGGGTTTTTATTTGCTTATGTTATAAAAGACTTCCGCTTTCATTTAAAGGTTTATTATTGTTATTACTGTTGTGTTGGTTTTTTTCAAAAGGTGTAGGTGTTTAGCTTGACTAGCTCCAACAGTAGGCGCCACCACGACTCCCGATGGTGGGAAATCCGGGTCGTGACAAGTTGGTATCATAACTCTAGGTTGCATAGGTCTCGCTACTCATGGACAAACTTGGTAGAGTCTGAGGGATCGGTACAGAGACGTCTGTATTTATCCCCCAGAGGCTACGGAGTTAGGAAAAGTTTCACTTTTGTTCTTTCTTGTCGTGCGATTCCGTTCCTCAAATACTGATTGTCTTTCTACTCTGTTCTTTCACAAATGGCGAGAACACATGCTTCTTCTTCTACCGCGCAGCAGCCCGAGCCCCCAGCAGCAGCTCCTGCAAGGGGCAGAGACCGAGGCCGTGCCAGAGGCCGAGGCAGGGGCAGGGGCAGAGCTCAGCCCTGGGCAGCAGTTCTAGAGGTGGAGCCTCATATTGACTATGATGAGGAGGTTCCAGGAAATGTAGATGGAGACAAAGCTTAGTCTCGGAAGGTAGAAAGGTAGCCTTATGCAATGC
Organism: Nicotiana glauca; assembly: GCA_026770625.1. Taxonomy (NCBI): domain Eukaryota; kingdom Viridiplantae; phylum Streptophyta; class Magnoliopsida; order Solanales; family Solanaceae; genus Nicotiana; species Nicotiana glauca. The sequence goes on from MU678722.1 coordinate 4,747, forward strand.
AGAAAATGCGGATGGAGACAACGCTTAGTCTCGGAAGGCAGAAAGGTAGCCTTATGCGATGCAAGAAATGCAGATGGAGACAACGCTTAGTCTTGGAAGGCAGAAAGGTAGCCTTATGCAATGCAGGAAACGCGGATGGAGACAACGCTTACTCTCGGAAGGCAGAAAGGTAGCCTTATGCAATACGGGGAAATACAAATGAAGACAACGCTTAGTCACGGAATGCAGAAAGGTAGGCTTATGCAATAAGATAAAGAGAATAGTAAGAACGAAAAATTCTTAGTTGATAGTTGATCGTGATATTGCGGCTGCTGGGCCATTGCGTGCAGATAGCGAATGCGCATAGGCGTAACGGTTCGATGCGGTCGCATAAAACATTTGGTAACTTTGTGACTTAGGTGCCTGCATCCAAAGACAATTGTGAGTTTTGTAAAGCGGAAAGGTTAGTTCACTCTTCCATGGCTTCCGACGTCGTGCATCATTGGGGTGGCGTCGCTAAACAGCAGCTATCATAGTTATGCATGTTTTAATAAATATAATGTAAGTGGTAAATAGTTTTGTTTAAATGAACCAACAAATGCAACGTGGTTCAAAACACTACAACCTCTCTCGCTCTGAAATTTTGAGGGCCCTCCTCAAAATTCTGCCCCAGTTCGCTGGCTGGCACTTCTGACGGCTGCGCTGAAAGAATGAAAATCAACTTTGGAATTTTGAAGGTCCTCCTCAAAATCTTGCCCTAGTTTACTGCGGTGACATCCTTGGTGATGAGCGGCTGAAGACCAACTTCAAAAATTTTAGGGTCCTCAAAATTCAGCCCCTATTCCAATAAAAGGGGGGAAATGAGATTTTTATTAAATTGTGACCGAACCCCTTGGGCTGCCTACGTATCCCCTCTGAAACGGGAATCAGGTCAGGTGTAGTTCAAATTACATCATAAATAAATCATAGGTGATTACACATAATATCGTTTCACTGCATATGAGTTGATTGGCTTTGGCCAAACTTCTCCGTCCATTTCTGCAAGAATAAGGGCTCCTCCAGTTAGAACCCGGTGAACCATGTACGGACCTTTCCAGTTGGGAGAGAACTTCCCCTTGGCTTGATCTTGATGTGGGAATATTTTCTTCAACACCAGCTGCCCCGGTGTAAACTTTCTGGGCTTAACTCTCTTGTTGAAGGCTCTCAACATTCTGTTCTGATACAACTGACCGTGGCAAACTGCATTCATCCTTTTCCCATCTATAAGGGCTAACTTTCCATAGCGACCTTTTACCCATTCTGCTTCGTCCAACTCTGCTTCTTATATGACCCTCAAGGAGGGAATTTCTACCTTAGCTGGAATGACCGCCTCTGTACCATACACCAGCATGTAGGGAGTTGCCCCGGTCGATGTGCGGACCGTGGTGCAATATCCCATTAAAGCAAATGCTAACTTCTCATGCCATTGTTTATGACTTTCGACCATCTTCCTTAGTATCTTCTTGATATTCTTGTTGGCCGCCTTTACAGCTCCATTCATCTAACGCTTGTAGGCTGTAGAGTTCTTCTGTTTGATCCTGAATGTCTCGCACATTGTTTTCATCAAGTCGTTGTTGAGATCGGAACCATTATCGGTGATGATTGATTCTGAAATCTCGAATCGGCAAACAATACGATCACAGACAAAATCTGCCACAACTTTCTTAGTCACTGCCTTGTATGATGCTGCTTCAACCCATTTAGTAAAGTAATCAATCGCCACCAGGATAAATCTGTGCCCTTTTGATGTGGCAGGCTCGATAGGTCCAATGACATCTATCCCCCAGGCAGTAAATGGCCACGGTGAGCTTGTTGTAGTAAGTTCGTTAGGAGGCTCCTTTATCATGTCTGCATGTATCTGACAGCGATGGCATTTGCGAACATACTGGATACAGTCTATTTCCATAGTCATTCAAAAATACCCTGCTCGGAGTATCTTCTTTGCTAAGACAAAACCATTTATGTGCGGCCCGCAGGTCCCTGCGTGCACTTCGTCCAATAATCTGGATGCTTCTTTTGCTTCGACACACCTTAGTAAACCCAAGTCAGTAGTTCTCCTGTATAAGATTCCCTCACTGTGAAAGAAGTTGTTGGATAATCTCCGAAGTGTGCATTTCTTAGCGGCGTTGGCAAGTTCTGGATATTCTCCTGTTGTCAAGTTCTCCTTGATGTCGTGGAACCATGGTTTTCCGTCCGCTTCTTCCTCAACGTGAGCACAATAAGCTGGCTTATCATAAATTTTTACCGGGATGGGATCAATGAAATTCGTGTCTGGATGCTGGATCATGGATGACAAAGTAGCCAATGCGTAAGCGAACTCGTTCTGGACCCTGGGGACATGCTGAAATTCTGTCTTTGTGAATCTTTTCCTTAACTCTTGTTTGTGATGCAAGTAGGGAAGTATCTTAGAGTTTTTGGTTGCCCATTCTTCTCGAACTTGATGTATGAGCAGGTCTGAGTCCTCGATCACTAGTAACTCTTGAATGTTCATGTCAACGGCCATCTTGAGTCCCAAGATGTAAGGTTCGTATTCAGCCATGTTGTTTGTGCAAGGGAACCTGAGCTTGGCGGATACCGGGTAATGCTGACCGGTTTCTGATACTAGGATTGCCCCTATGCCAACTCCTTTAAAATTGGCGGCCCCGTGGAAAAACAACCTCCAACAATCGTAGGATTCCGCAATATCTTCTCCTACAACAGACACTTCTTCATCAGGAAAATACGTTTTCAGGGGTTCGTATTCTCTGCCGATAGGTTTCTCGGCAAGGTGATCTATGATGACTTGACCCTTGATTGCCTTCTGAGTCACGTAAACAATGTTGAACTCACTCAACAAGATTTGCCACTTTGCGAGCTTGCCAGTGGGATGGGCTTCTAAAAATGTACTTCAGCGGGTCCATCCTGGATATGAGATAAGTGGTGTAGGCACAGAAATAATGCCTCAATTTCTGAGCTACCCAAGTCAGAGCACAACAGGTGCGCTCTAATAAGGAGTACCGGGCCTTGTACGGGGTAAACTTATTATTTAGGTAGTAGATGGCCTGCTTCTTTTTTACCGTCTCATCATGTTGTCCTAGAACACAACCGAATGCTCCATCCAAAACTGCAAGATAAAGCAATAAGGGCCTTCCTGGCTCGGGCGGAACCAAGACTGGTGGCGTTGACAAGTACTCCTTGATTCTGTCAAAGGCTTTCTGACAATCGTCGGTCCATCTAGTAGCAGCGTCCTTCTTTAGCATTTTAAAGATGGGTTCACAAATGACTGTGGACTGGGCTATGAACCGGCTGATATAGTTGAGTCTCCCCAGGAAACTCATCACGTCCTTCTTGTTCTTTGGCGGTGGCAATTCTTGGATGGCTTTGACCTTTGATGGGTCCAATTCTATTCCTCGACGACTCACGATGAAACCCAGTAGTTTTCCGGCAGGAACCCCGAATGCACACTTGGCGGGATTCAGTTTCAGGTTATACCTTCTCAGTCTGTTGAAGAACTTTCTCAGATCTTCCATATGATCAGTGGCTTTCTTGGATTTGACGATGACATCGTCCACATATACCTCGATCTCCTTGTGTATCATGTCGTAAAAGATAGTAGTCATGACTCTCATGTAGGTGGCGCCAGCATTCTTCAATCCAAATGGCATCATTTTGTAGCAATACATTCCCCACAGCGTGATGAAAGTTGTTTTCTCTGCATCCTCCTCATCCATCCATATCTGATGATACCCAGCGAAACAATCAACAAAAGATTGCAACTCATGCTTGGCATAGTTGTCGATAAGAATGTGTATGTTTGGCAAGGGGAAGCCATCCTTGGGACTGGCCCAGTTGAGATCCCGGTAGTCGACACAGATTCTAACCTTCCCATCCTTCTTTGGTACTGGCACGATGTTAGCTAACCATGTTGGATACTCGACCACTTCGAGAACCTTAGCCTTAACTTGCTTAGTTACTCTTCTTTGATTTTCAAACTCATGTCGGGTTTGAATTTCCTGAGCTTCTATTTTACTGGAGGACAAGCTGGATCTGTTGGCAACTTATGTGCTACAATGGCCATGCTAAGGCCAGACATATCATCATATAACCAGGCAAATATGTCCTCATATTCTTTCAAAAATTTTGTATACTCCTCCTTTTCTGATGGTGACAAGTGAACACTGATGCGAGTTTCTTTGACATTCTCTGAATTTCCCAAATTAATGACCTCTGTTTCTTCCAGGTTGGACTTAGGTCTATTCTCAAAATTCTCAACCTCTCTGATGACCTCTTCAGGTATTTTATCTTTTTCTGAATCTATGTCCTTTTCTGCGTTATTTCGTTGCAAGTCACAGTCGTTGGTTCATCGTCAAGATAAGTAATAGTAATGCTATTTAAAATAAAGAAAATGATAGAGAAAATAATAAGAAAGATATATATATATATATATATATGATAAATTGAAATGCTTTGATTAAATCCATAATTGTTTGAAACATCGGAGCTCTTTTTGAAATGCGAAAAGAAAATCAACTAGTAAAGTACGCTAAAAAAATGCATGGTGCTTTTGTTTAGCCTTGCTACCCAGAATCCTTCTGGGCCCTGACGGTCCTAATTGACCAATTGCTGAGGCGGTCTCCTCTGTTCACAGCTTGTATGGAAAGGCCTTCCTCCCCCCCCCTCAAAAAGAACACAACAGTCCATATCATCATCCTCTAGGAACAAATTCTTCATGGCTGCCAATGTTTCATCTTCTTCGGATCCATACATAGTATCTATTGGATGGAAGTCTGCTCCAAGCTAGGTATCGAAAACTTCAATGGATAGTAGGGGCTGCGCCATGGTGGCGACCAGTTCTGGAATTCTTCCCAAGTAAAATCATACCCTAAGCCAAAGGTAGTGCCATGCTTCTTCAGTTTAATGGGCTTAGTGATCCCCTGGAGATTCTTGCCGAGTCCCTTTCCAGGCTCATACCCACACCAATTCAGGATGTTTTTAATCCTGTTGTACCACCACTTCTCTTTGTCTACAACGTTGACCCTTTCGATATGGTGGTATGTCTCTCCGCCTATTTTCCTTCTGCCTCCAATCATCAAGATGGTCTGGCGACTATATATAGGGATACTACCATCACCATGAATGATTACCTCTTGGTGGTTCCATTCAAACTTTACCGCCTGATGTAGGGTCGATGCTACGGCTCCAGCAGCGTGGATCCAATAGCATCCTAACAACAAGTTGTAGGATGCCAGGACGTCTATCACTTGGAAGTCGATGTCGAACCATGTTGGTCCTATTTGCAAGCACAGGCTAATTTCTCCAATAGTAGATCTCTGGGATCCATCGAAGGCTTTGACATTGATAGCCCTGTCGCTGATCTCATGTAGGACTTTCCCCAAAGTTCTGAGAGTTAAAAGCGGTCAGATGTTGAGGCTTGATCCTCCATCGATCAGAACCCTGGTGATGAAATAATCTTCGCACTGCACGGTGATGTGCAATGCCTTGTTGTGGCCCAAGCCTTCTGGCGGCAATTCGTCTTCATGGAAGGTTATTTTGTGGCTCTCCAACACTTGCCCCACCATGTTCGCCATCTCTCCCCCGGTTATATTGCTGGGTACGTAGGCTTCGCTCAGTATCTTTGTTAAGGCATTTTTGTGTGCGTATGAACCTTGCAGAAGAGCCAGGATAGATATCTGTGCCGGTGTTTTGTTCAACTGTTCAGCGACCAAGTACTCCTTAGCCTATATTTTCCTCCAAAGATCGCCGGGTCCTATCTCAATGGGACGTCCCGGGGCTTGCTTACCGGATTCGGCTAGGTGCTCCGGGGTGTAGACCCTACCTGTTCTAGTCATTCCTTGTGCAGCAATCGTTTCTCTTGTTTTTGTCTTTCCTTTCCTCCTGGCTTCGGTAGTGTAATCCCATGATATGTCATTTGAGTGGAATGGTATCATGTCAGTCATTGCCACCGGAATAGGCACCCTTGGTGGTAACACAACAACTTCAAAGGGTGTAGGTGCAGCTGGAACTCCAAATTCAACTTCGATTGGCCCTGACGCCTTTGCAGAAGAGACGCTTCAAATTCAAGAGTTATAAACATATTTACCTCATCGTCCATGGAGGGCTGATTCTGCACAACAATTGGGGTAAGGGTAATTTCCGACTTCTTTGGTTCATCCCTTTCAGCAATCAAACCTATTGACCCTTTAGGGTCCCAATCATCCTCGATCTCGATCATATGAATATCTCTACCTTTGTGGTCAGGCAGGGGGTTGTTACGAACATTAAGAGCGGGCTCCTTTGCTACAATGACCTTATTATCGATCAGGGTCTGAATCTTATCTTTCAACGAACGGCACTCGTCAAGGGTGTGTCTTTTCATGTCGGAGTGATACGCATAGGTCTTGTTGGGTTTGTCCCACTGGGAGGGATTTTCTGGTGCTTTGGCTGGAATAGGAGTGATATAAATAGCAGCTTTGAGTCTCTTATATAGCTGGTTGATTGGTTCTGCGATGGCTGTGTATTGTCTGGGAGGTTTACGGTCAAAATTTTGTCTGGGTCTTGGAAAATTTTGACGGGTGGGTGGTGATTGGTAGTGAGAGGGTTGAGCATGATAAGCTTGGTAAACAGGTGCTGGTTGAAAGTATCTGGGTGAGGTGGGTTGATATGTGAGAGGTGGAGAGGACTGGTAAACGGGATGTGGATAGGAGGGTGCGGGTGCTTGGTAATTTGGGATAGGCTGATATGCAAGTGGAGGTGATGGGTAAGTGCAGTATTTTGGTGGTGATTTGGCTCCCTGTGTGATCATTACGGCACTTACATATTTCTTCTTGGAAGCGCCACCAATTTGTAAAGATTTATTGGTGGCTTGCAATGCTTCAAGATTTATTACTATACCATTCTTGATGCCCTATTCGATTCTTTCTCCGAGTTTGATGATATCAGAGAACTTTTGACCCTCGATCAGCATCAACCTTTCGTAATATTGGGGATCCTGAGCCCGGACGAAGAACCTATTCATTTGCTCTTCTTCCAGGGCTGGCCTGACCTTTTTAGCTTCTGACCTCCAACGAGTAGCATACTCGCGAAATGTTTCGGTGGGCTTATTCTTCAAATTCTGTATGTAGAACACATCCGGTGCGTTCTTCGTATTGAAACGGAATCTATCCATGAAGTCTGATGCCATGCCTACCCAACTCGTCCATTTCCTGGGGTCCTGACTGATATACCAGGATAGTGCATCTCCCTTCAAGATCCTCATGAAGAGCTTCATGCGGATTTTCTCATCTTTTCCAACCCCAACTAACTTATCGCAATAGGTCCTCAGGTGGACTCTAGGATCTCCGGTTCCATTAAATATTTCGAACTTGGGAGGTTTGTACCCCTCCGAAAGTTCCACATCTAGCTGAATGCATAAGTCTTCATAGTTCAGCCCCTCAATGCCTTTGCTACCTTCGACACCCTGGACCCAGCTAGTTAATTTTTTGAGTTCTGCCGCAAAGTTCCTGATGAGGGAGTCCTTGTCATCAGACTCAGGTGCATTTGAGATGGGTTGGGCGTAGTGGGGTACAGTATCCACGTAAATAGGAGTGTTGTAGAGATGGTCATTTCTGGTGTTCAGTGGCTCGGGGATGAGTAATGGAGCGTTGTTGCATATGTTGCAGGTTTGGACGTGAGTAGGTTATATTTGTGGTTGCGGGGTGTTTTGTGGAGGTGCGGGATTCTAGGTGTTGACATCAGGAGCAGCAAGAGAGAATGATAGGCTTACCAAGTTCCGAACTTGGTCCAACTCTTCTTGGAACTTCAGCAATTTTTGTTCAAGATGAGCATCAGTTCCCTTAGCAATTGGGGTACCCTGAGGAGTTTCCTCCCTTTAAATCTCCTTTCTAGCACTTGTGTTTTCCATTTTTCCTTTGTTCTTGTTCCAGACAGGACTCGGAGGAGGAAGAGGAGGAGGGCCCTTAGATCTTGTGGAATATGCCGATGGTGCCAGAATGCACTAACTAACCTTTGGGGAGGGGAATAAAAATAAAAGAAAAATAAAAAAGGTAACAAGTTAGTGTGGGTTCTGAGGAAAAATGTTGCAGTATTTAAACACATTGTGCGAGAATATAAATTGTATCCTAATTTTGGTTCCTCGTTATGCCCGAGGTAGGCCTAGCGACAAATAATTTTGGAAAGCTTATAATGCTAAATGGCTCATTTTATTGATAAAAATAAGACGAATCCAAACGACTCTAAATAACAGAAAGTAAATGTCACTAGTGGCCATTGGCCTTATTACATCATTAAATCAAAATAAAGGGTTCTTAACTATTTGGTCCCACAAGGACCTTCCCCAGATTTGGCAATCTTGTCTCCCTCGAACAGCTCCACCAACTCGCGTGGTCCTAACAACAAGTAGGCTCGGGCTAGGTGTCCGCCTGCATTTCCTTCAGCATTTTGGCGATCTTCGATCCTCTTGATGAACTTTCCTTCTAGCTTTACTAGACCCCACTCCAAATACCCTAACCGGTTGTTGGCACTGACAACCATTTCTTTCCACTCCTCGATCAATTTCTGCTGGGCTTCTTGTATTTCCTGATGCTCACTTTCACACTCTCGTATTCTCTTGCGCAGTTGGTTATACTTAGCCTGTGTTTCAGCATGCTCGTCAATAATTCTGTGACCCCGAACGGATCTTGGCTGACCCATGCCATTGTCTTCTAACCAACCCAAATAATGAGGCTCATAACCGGCATGGTACCTATCTGGCTCAATGGATTCTTTCTCCAAAACGATCTTGCAATGCCACAAATATTGAGCTTCGCACCGGTGAGAGCTATCGTCATCCTGGAAATCAGCCTTGAGGTGACTTGTCTTATCGACCTTCGGTATGATTTGTTTTCTCCCAGCTTGTCTCATGACTCAGAGAGGAACGTAAGAATAAGTTCCCCTCAAGACAATCGGTATGAGAAATGGTGCATCTCGTGATCGAACGATGAACTCATCCGTGGGGAACCACTCAAACATCCACTGTACCTGGTCTTCTCTCAGATTTTCAAATAATTCCACCCATCCTCTGGCATCCTCTGGCTGTGCGAACATTCTAGGCATATAATTCATAC
>MU678724.1:0-12586 GCA_026770625.1 Nicotiana glauca
GTGGCCATTTTGGATAAGCAGATCAGAAAGTTGAGGTCAAAGAACATCGCTTCAGTGAAGGTCCAGTGGCAGGGTTAGCCATCTGAGGAGGCGACTTGGGAGACCGAACAGGATATGCGCAGTCAGTACCCTCATCTTTTTGCTACTTCAGGTATGTTCTCTATGATCGTTTGAGGACGAACGAATGTTTAAGTGTAGGAGGATGTAACGACCCGAACGGTCATTTTTGGAATTTACGCCCCAATTCCCCATTAACTTCTTTCTCTAAGTTCGTTTCTGCTATCTTGGTTTGCCGGGACGTTGGGTATTAGGATTCGGAGTGTCTTGGGACACTTAGTCCCTAAATGAGAGCTTAAGAGTTGAAAAATGGTCCATATTCGGAATAGAGTGAAGACGACCTCAGAATGGAAATCCGATGGTTCCGTTAGCTTCGTTAGGTGATTTCAGGGTTGGGAGCATGTTCGGAATGTAATTTGGAGGTCCGTAGCTCATTTAGGCTTGAAATGCCGAAGTTTGAGATTTTTAGGTTTCCGGTCCAATAGTGAATTTTTGATCCGAGGGTCGTATTGGAATTCCAGAAGTTGATGTAGCTCCGTCATGTCATTTAGGATGTGTGTGCAAAATTTCAGGTCATTCGAACGAGGTTTGGATAGGTTTTTGACCGAAAGCGTATTTTGATAGAATTTGAAGTTCTTAGGCTTGAATCCTTGATTTAATCGAGCTTCTGGTGCTGTCTGAGGTGTTTCGAGGATTGGTACAAGTTCGAATAAGGTATTAGGTGGTATTGGTGTTTTTGGTTGGAGTCCCGGGGGTCCCAGGATGATTTCGGATGTTCAACGGGCAAAGTTTGGAGTTAGAAGGAAAAAGTTGCAGCAGGCTTCTGGTATTTTCGCTTCTGCGGTCCTGGAGCCGCAGAAGCGGAGCCGCATAAGCGGCTTCCTCATCGAAGACGCGGAGCCGCATAAGCGGCCATTTCTTCGCATTAGCGGAATTTCCCCATCCCAAGAGAATCGCAGAAGCGGTCTCTTTCCCGCATAAGCGGAACTGTAGATGCGGTTTTGAGTCCGCAAAAGCGGACACTGCCCTCTTAAGTTGAACCGCAAAAGCGGTCCCTGGGCCGCAAAAGAGGAAATCACAGGTCTGAAAAGGGATAATCCGAGGGTTTATTTCAAAGTTAGAAAAATCAATTGAGAGCTTGGGAGAAGGCAATTTTGAGTGGATTTTGAAGAGAATATCATTGGGTAACGTTGCTTTGATCCCTTGTAGTTATATTCCATCATTTCTTAGCCAAAATCAACCATTAAAATTCAAATTCAAGGTCTAAAATTGAGAAAAATGGGTAAGACTTCTTAGGCTTAATTTTATGATTTTGAGTGGGCATTTGACCTCCTATTTGGGAGATTTTTATATGATTAGACTCGTGAGAGTATGGGAGTTCTGAAAATGTAAAAATTATTCGATTCCGAGATATTGGCTGGAGGGGCATTTTGGTCATTTTACCTATTTTCGCGCCCTAGCTTTAATTTCAATAGTGGAATCAGTTGTTTACAATAATATTTACGATTTGTAATTGAATTGAATAGATTTGGGCCNTGTGAGGTGACGAGTGCGTACTTGAGCTAATTGTTGAAACTCGGATTTTTACTTAAATACTTGATTTGTATTTTCTTTCATATTTGCTTTACTTTACTTGCTATTATAGCCTGTGCTAGCGTAGAAGAGCATGTTTAATTGATCCAAGTTGCCGATTGTTTAAATTGTCTTAACTGTGATTATGTGGAGCATGTTAGGCTAGTATTATTTGTTGCCTTGTATTGTTGCACTTCAATTTCTGAATATTTCTCTGATGTTGGTTGCGCATTTATATTGGGACTACGGAAGCGGGATTCCGGGAGCTCCCCCTTGTTTGTTTACTTTGGGACTACGAGTTTGATTCCCGGGAGATCCCCCTGCATTTTTAATTTGGGACTACGGGACGGTATCCCGGGAGATCCCCGTGCACTTTTATTTTGGGACTACAGGACGGTATCCCGGGAGATCTCCCTGCACTTTTATTTTGGGACTATGGGACGGTATCCCGGGAGATCCCCTGCACAATGATAATTGGACTACGGGATGGTATCCCGGGAGATCTTTTGATATTGATATGAGAATTGGACTACGGGACGGTATCCCGAGAGATCCATTGGACAGTTGAGAAAAGGGCTACAGGACGGTATCCTGGGAAACCCTCATCAATATTCTTGTAATTTAGCTGTATTTACTCTGTGTTTCTGTTTTGTCTTGCAGTATTTTATTTCATTGAACTATCGTACCACACTGCTGTGTTCATTAGTTTTCATCAGACTTCAACACTTTTAATATTTTGCTATTTTATTGTTTCTGTCTCAGTAGAGCCCTGACCTTTCCTCGTCACTACCCGACCGAGGTTAGGCTTGGCACTTACTGAGTACCGCTGTGGTGTACTCACGCCTCTTCTGCGCATGTTTTTCATGTGAAGATCCAGGTACCTCTACGCAGGCGCACTTCCAGTAGCTGCAGGAGCATTTTCGGAGACTTGAGGTATATCTGCTGCGTCCGCAGACCGAAGAGTCTCCCTCTCACTCTACCCTGTAGTTAGCTCGATGATATTCCGTTATTCCTTATTATAGACATTTCCGGATGATTAGAGCAGCATTATGTTTTTAATTCTCAGTCTGTGTTGCCCGTGGGTTTCCGGGTCTTGGGGATAGTTTCATAACTTTTAATGTGTTAAAGTGTATCTGCCAAGTGGAAACCGTATACATTATTCCTGTTATTTAGTTTTGATTATAAATTCCGTAAATGTTATTACTTCCGCAATGTTTTAGGCTTACCTGGTCGCGAAGACTAGGCACGTCATGATGTGTCCACAATTGGTGAACTAGGGTCGTGACAACATATAAACTGTTACGAAACCCTTCTCGTCTTATCTTTGGGGATGTGCTCGCTGGTCGAGACTTCCTATTCTGTTAGTGTCATACTTGAAATAAGAAAGAGGCTTGGACAAGTTACTAAACCGGATGATCTTTCGGGTCCCCGGTACGTAGCCCCCTCCTCAACTCGAGTTGTCCGCTCGGGTACACAGTCTAGAACAAATACCCAGGTTTTGAACCTAGAATAACTCAGCCTCATGCCGGATCCCTAGTAGGAACGTGTGTTTGCATCATATGCATTTGACTTTGGAGGCTCAACACAAGGGTTAGGTCTGTCTAGGACTGGTACCCAAAATTGAAAATAGACCATCCTGATGCATCTTACATCTTGCTTGTGCATTTATTTGCTTTGGACTTGCATGCTGACCAGCTTTTTAAATTTGGGGAAAAATTGAGAAAAATAGTTGTATGAGGGTTAAAGAGAGTTACTCGCCTATTTAAAAAAAATAATGTCTAAATAGTGTCAAAACTCTGCCGAATTTTTGAGTAAAAAAAAATAAAAAGAAAGGGAAAAAGAGAGTCTTGTTTTCAAAAAAATAGTTTGTTTTATTTACCAATGAAAAAAAAGAGTCTTATTTTCAAAAATAGTTTGTTTTGTTTGGCAGAACTACGTAAGTTTTATTCTCACCAGATGTGGGATATGTAGGCAACCCATATCGGGTTCAACTATTTGGAAAAAAATAAAAATAAAAAAAATAAAAAATTTGGGGTAAATAAAATGTCATTGTTTTAAGTAAAGGTAATGCCATTCTTGTCCAAAATAGCCAAATGTCCCAAAAAAAGGACGTCGGAAGGTCATTTTTGTGAGAACAACCGCCTTTGGTCATTTCTCAAAATTTTTGGTCGGTTAGCAAACACAACCTTTAAATCTTCTTCGAAAGTGCTGAAAGGCTGTATTGACAAGACCTGATATTTTTATGAATTGTTTTTATAAAAAAAAGAAAAAAAATATTTGTCAGTCAAAGTCTGTTAATTTCTTCTAAATCTGTCAAGTGTTGTGATCAAAGAATTTGTTTTTCATGAAAAATTAAAAATCCCAAAATATTTTTCTACTTATTTTTACATTCTGCCAGAACTACGCTCGGTCTGATTCATTCGGGGTCATGATACGTAGGCAATCTCCATAAGATTCGACCACAACGAAAAAAAGAGAGAAAGAATCAAATAAAAAGTCGTGGGTAACAATGAAAGGAGAGTTCACAATTAGGAAAAGCCGGGATGACACAAGCAGCCCAACAAATGCATCATAGAAATGATTAACTGCTTAGGTGCATTGCATCCTTAATGTGATATTTTTGCTGTTAAATGCCCTAACGCGAACGGGGTGGGCCCATTTTGTTCCCTTTTGACATCTTCATACCAGAAAGGTGGTTGGTTTATGTAATAACACCTCTCCACAACCTAAAAGTCAAAAGGCAATGGCAGATAACAACAAAATTGGGTTGGTTGATACCGGTGCCTAAAAGTAGTTGGCTGAACAGGACACTGGCTTGGCTAATGAGGCAAGGATGTTAAGACAACACATGAAAAACATGTATCAAGCTTGGATGACTGGGAAGGCACCACCCCCGCTACCAGCTAGCTTCCTAGGTGCTGCCCTTACCCAAACTCCGGACACAATGTCAGATGACCCTCCCCGATGCCACTTCTCTCCACAGAACTCCCAAAGTCGTACATCACTTTCCCAGTACCCAGCTCCACAAAATGGCTATCTACCCCCACAAGCCTACCGAAACCCCCTGATCGGGTTTCCGGCCCAATCAAGCCTTCAAGAGCGAGAGGTTACGGAAGAAACCTACACTCCGTTGGGAGAGTCATATACCAGTCTGTTCCAGAGGCTAAGGAAATTGGACATGTTGAAGCCGACCTAGATAAAAATGCCAAACTCTCTTCCAAAGAAGTTTGATTTTTCTCAAAGGTGCGCATATTGATCAGATGCCTCGGGGCATGACATAGAGAAGTGTTGGAATCTGAAGAATGTGATTCAGAAGCTTATTGATGTAGGCGACATTGTCGTGCAAAATCCAGATGCAGCAGACACTGGACAGATTCCATCGCTTGTGCATAATGAGACACATACAGTGGGTATGATTTATTTTGAAAAGAAATGTGAGAATTCTTCTGGGAACCTCGGAGGTCCACGTGCTACTAAGCTTTCAGCGCTATCAGAGGTTGATCTTAAGAACGAGCAGGCACAGGGAACCCAAAAGTAATTTGTTAAGAACAACGTGATGGAGACTTGTGAAGGTCCTAGCAATATTGATGCAGAACTCAGTGGCTAAGATGTCGTGCTTGGTAATTGGAAAGACGCTCCATCTCTTGGCTAGCCAGGGAGGAGTTTTGGTGGCTTATTTTGTTGTCATTTTTGTTGTCCGGGTTATTTTAGGGTTGTAATCCGGATATTGTCTTGTGACTCAAACCCTTCTATCCTTTTATTTTGCCTGGTTTGTTTAGTCGTAGTAACTCGTTTAGTGTTGTCTAGGTTTGTTCCGGGGTTGTAACCCCAGTTTAGTTTGCTTTTCTTGTTGTTCGAACCGTTTCACTGTCTAATGCAATTTCCTATTTTCTGTTATTTCTAGTCAGTTTACTCATGAAGCACTGAAACAATTTTGAAGATGACAGGGGCACTTGTAGGAAATAAGAACAGATTTTGACATTTTGAGATCATTTGAAGCCCGAACCATGTGAAACTGGAGCAGGTAGAACATAAAGAAACCCTATTGAAATGCATCATGACGTGTCAGGTTGAAGATAACGGCCAGTTACCCAAATTGGCAGAGGCCGTTCGTGGTAACGAAGAGTGTTGCCCAACGGTACTTAAAATTGACAAAAGGCGAATGTGCGGATATGGTTATCAAGTCTGGTATAATCAAAAGATGTTACGAGTGTTTTCCTTCATTTGTTTAAATGTGTTGTTTGCGCTTGGCATGTTTTGAATATTGGAATGACGAAGGCATTTTGTTCTGCTATCTAAACACTTTACCCTTTGTTACACCTTTGAGCCTTATTTGTTTTCTTTCATATCCCTTTTTCGGAATCAGTAACAAAGATTAGAAACACAAGCATAAAAGATAAGTAAGGAAAAAGAAAAAAAAAGAAGAAGATATGAAAAAGAAAAGGAAAAACAACAAAACAACAAAAGGAGAAAAGAAAAAGAAAAGAAAAAAAAAGTGAAAGAGGAAGAAAAAAATAGAAAGATCATAACAAACAAAGTAATTCCTATGTTGTGAACTACGTTTGACTTGATTCCTTTAAGGATACGTAGGCAGCCTCACGGCTTGGTCATAGTGAAACAAAAATTAAAAGATCCCCAAGCAAGAAACTGGGGTAGAAGTTGTGGTTGTTGTAAAGAAATCTGATTCCGAAAGTTGTAATTTTGAACCCATGTTGAAATATTTTGAGCCTTTAATACCCTTTCTTTCGAACTCTATCCAAAAGCCTACGTTACGGTCCAAAGAAAGACCTTCTGATCAGTCTTCACAAGATGCCAAGTCGAGCAGATAAAGATGATTCATGCCAGGGGCAACACTCCAGTCCAAGAAGAAAAATAATGAAAATTAGAGAGTCTTATTAGTGAAGACCCTCACGGGCCCCGTAAGGCGACGAAGCTGAGAAGAATAAAAGAAAAAAAAGAGAGAGTCTCATTTGTGAAAACCTCGATGGGCACCTTGAGGCGACTGTAAGTTAAGAGAAAGACCAAAATAAGAGAGGCTTGATAGTGAAAACCCTTCAAGCACTACAAGTCGAATAAGGATTGTGAATCAAATTGGATGTACGGAGCATGGAAGTCCTGTTTCACGGAAAAAGGTACGACAAGAGCTGAACATCGGAATTGCTTAACAGAATAGGCCGCAAACGTATGTCACGGTCATTAGAGTTAGTATCCACATCCGATAGGTTTCTACCTTGTAGTTTTTATTGTTAGGAACCATCTTCTTCCTTTTGTCCTTCACTCTATTCCTTTTTCTTGTCCACTTCTTCTTCCTGAGTCTGTCTGGTCAGAACAAGTGAGAAATGATTTCAAAATTTGCCATCAGCTTTCCAATTGCATAAGATGAGATCTGGCTAGTACGTCAAAGTAACATAAGTCAGGAAAGAACAACAAGCACACTGATCTAGTAATAATCAACATGCTTTGGGATCCCTGCAAAATACAAAGGTTTGGTACATATTAATTCATGGAGAATGCAACAGATGGAGGGTGTTGGGTGAACAGATCAAAGGTATATTATGTGATAAGATTGACAAAAAGGGTGGACCAGTGACAAACAAGAAATTCCGAACAGAAATCAAAGGTTATAGACCTCAAGGCCAAGGCCAGTGGTTTAAATCAGGAAAAAGCAACATGCGCACTGAAGTTGGTAACAATCAATATGCTTTGGGGATCAGGTGAAACACAAAGGTTTGGTAGATGTCAGTCCAGGAGCAATACAACAGATAGAAGGTATTGGGTTCAAACGAAGAGAGGTATTTTTTGGGTTAAGGTTTACAAAGGAAGTGGTTAGTCAAGGAACAAGCAGGGTCTTCGAATGGAAATCAGTTATCATGTCAAGTGAAGGAGCAACAGGCCTCCAGGCCAAGGCCAGTAGTTTAAGTCAAGAAAGAACATCATACACATTGAGTGGTTGGAATGGACGTGACTCAGGATTCATGGAGACACAAAGGTCGGGTATATGCCGGTTCATGATCAATGCAACAAATAGAGAATATCGGGTCTAAACGGAGAAAAGGTGATACGGATGATGGAGAAAGTGGTTAATAAACTGGCTAGGTCTTTGAGTGGAAATCAGTTGTCGTGGGAGATATTGGGGTCAGATAAGAAGACAAGAAGTGAAAACAACAGTTAGGAATCCTGCAGCTAAGGACCAATCAGAAGGTCGGAAATTTTCAACCAAGTTCAAGGCAGTCGGACAAAACGGATTACAGAAGGAGCGAAGAAAAAACCATCCCCAGCAAGAGTATCACAACCAACCACCACATTTAAACTGACGAAAATTTTCTTTGATTGAAAAAGGGGCAGAAAATCTCGGTTGTTTGGGAGAAACCCACCGTAAGGAAAGGCAAGCACCAAACAAGTATGACCGTAAATTCTCAGGACCCTCCTGAAAAATGAGATTCAATTTAAAAGTTAAAATAAGCATGAGTACCAGAATTTAACACAAATTCACCTAAAGAAACACCATCTTTTTTCCACCTTTTCCTCCTAAGAAGAAACACCATTTTTTCCCACCTTTTCCCCCAAGAGGAAACACCATCTTTTTCCACTATTTTACCCAATTTGAATTAGGAATTTTCAGGACCCTCCTGGATAAGGGGTGTAACCTTAAGATTATCTTGAAAAAAAGGGGAAGCAGGAGAATGATGTAGTATTGAAACAAGTAATTTACCAAAAGATGTTCAGGACTCACCTAAATAATGGGACATAGCTTTTAAAATTATTAAAAGTGTTTAGTCACATGATTCAGATAACACTCACAGATGCACTCAGCTATCAAACTGGGGCAGAAAATTTCCTTTTGTTTTTGTTAAAGTGAGGTACCCCTCTGAAGAACAGGGAAAACCACACGGTATTAGGAAGAATACATTTAAGTTTTGAAGTCGGGAGCCCGCCCGTATAACAGAGGAATACATTCAAGTTTTGAAGCCGGGAGCCCGCCCGTATAACAGAGGAATACATTCGAGTTTTGAAGTCGGGAGCCCGCCCGTATAACGGAGGAATACGTTCGAGTTTTGAAGTCGGGAGCCCGCCCGTATAATAGAGGAATGCGTTCAAGTTTTGAAGTCGGGAGCCCGCCCGTATAACAGAGGAATACATTCAAGGTTTGAAGTCGGGAGCCCGCCCGTATAATAGAGGAATACATTTAAGTTTTGAAGTCGAGAGCCCGCCTGTATAACAGAGGAATACATTCAAGTTTTGAAGTCGGGAGCCCGCCTGTATAATAGAGGAATACATTCAAGTTTTGAAGTCGGGAGCCTGCCCGTATAACAGAGGAATACATTCAAGTTTGAAGTCGGGAGACCGCCAGTATAACAGAGGAATACATTCAAGGTTTGAAGTCGGGAGCCTGCCCGTATAATAGAGGAATACATTCAAGTTTTGAAGTCGGGAGCCCGCCCGTATAACAGAGGAATACATTCAAGTTTTGAAGTTGGGAGCTCGCCCGTATAACAGAGGAATACATTCAAGTTTTGAAGTCGGGAGCCCGCCCGTATAACAGAGGAATACATTCAAGTTTTGAAGTCAGGAGCCCGCCCGTATAACAGAGGAATACATTCAAGTTTTGAAGTCAGGATCCCGCCTGTATAACAGAGGAATACATTTGAAGTTTCAGAAGTCAGGACCCCGCCTGAAGAACAGAGGTATTACAATTCAAGTTTTAGTTTTCAAATTTTTATTAATATCTGGAAATATGTGCCCAGCTACCAAACTGGGGCAGAAAATTTTCTTTTTTTTGTCTATTTTGTTGAAGTCAGGAGCCCGCCTGGAGAACAGAGGAATACATTTAAAATTTTAGCAGTCAGGAGCCCGCCTGGAGAATAGAGGAATACATTTCAATTTTGAAGTCAGGAGCCCGCCTGTATAACAGAGGAATACATTTAAAGTTTCAGAAGTCAGGACCCCGCTTGAAGAACAGAGGTATTACAATTCAAGTTTTAGTTTTCAAATTCTTATTAATATCTGGTAATATGTGCCCAGCTATCAAACTGGGGCAGAAAATTTTCTTTGTTTTCTATTTTGTTGAAGTTAGGAGCCTGCCTAGAGAACAGAGGAATACATTTCAAATTTTAGCAGTCAGGAGATCGCCTGGAGAACAGAGGAATACATTTCAATTTTAGCAGCAGGAGCCCGCCTGGAGATCAGAGGAATACATTTCAAGTTTTAGCAGTCAGGAGCCCACCGGAAGGATAGAGGAATACATTTCAAGTCAGCGGTCAGGAGCCCGCCTGGAGAGCACGGGAATACATTCAAGTTCAGCAGTCAGGCATCACCTGGAGAAAGGAAAAACATCTCAAAATGTAGTTGGCAGTCACACATCCACCTAGAGAAAGGGGAAAACATCTCAGATTACAATTCAGAACGGCAACAAAGGAATTTTACCGGGAGAATACAAGTCAGCAACAAAAAAAACTCACGGCAAGAATGCGAGTCAACAGTCCGAGGTGATCAACAAAAGTTAGTCACTATCCAAAAGAAAAAAGAGAGAAAGGCAAGAAGTGAACCTAAATGCAGAAGTTGATGAAAGATGTGAGCTTCTCAAGACATGGTTGAGGTCACAAGCACTACATGTCCGGTCTTGATCAGAAAAAGAAGAAGAACAAGCTAGCAACTAGCAAGCGTCAAGGTTCAAATCCAAAGTCTGCATGAAGAACCATTCAAGACTCAAGATCAAGCTTCAGAAGACTTATAGATAGGATTCTTGTAACTCGTGGTTGACAGGTTTAGCTAGTCTTTTTTATCTTTTGATTTTTGATGTAACATCAGGATCGCGGACCAGAACCTCGGCGGAATGACACCTCGACTGGCTCTTCACCTCGGCATACTCCATCACCTCACTCACCTCTGAACTACACGTGGCCTCATTCCTTTATAGCCAAGGATATGTAGGCAGCTAAGATACCAAGAATCGGTCACATTCTCCTTTTCTCTTAGTTTTGGTCTCTTTACATAAGAGTCGGGTCAAAATACCTGTCTAGCCGTTCTTTGTCCGAAAATGCTTCGCATTTCCAGTCAAAGAGGGGCAGCTGTAGACATGTGATTTTTGACCCTCCGCAAGATTTTTCATATTTTAGCACGTAACTATTTAATTTGGGCCTAATATAACTATTTCAACTCATTGCGACTCTTTTACTTTATTTTATTACAAGAAAAATAAAAATTAAAAAAATATATTTTAGTTTATGCATTTTTCATGAATAAAAAAATATTTTTAAAAAATAATAATAATACAAAAAATAGTACCTTATTTTTATCTTTATATAATTTCAAAAATACAAAAATAATTTCATGTTTAGTTTAATTAGGATTAACTTTGGTATTGTGTAGTATTTCAGATTATGAAAAAATACAAAAATAAAATATGTTGCATTTGTATTTAGGATTTAATTTTGCATTTTAGGATTAATAAAAAAATTAGTTGTTTTATAAAAATGGGAAAAATCACAAAAAATGAGTTATTTTTGCACTTTTAATTTTAATTTTTAAACTTTGGTAGTTTTTTCTTTAACTTGGTTCTTAATTATTGATGATAATTATTATTAGGATAATTATTAAGAAACTTCTATAATGGTAGGGATAACAATTCACTAAGGAATTAACTAAATAACACTAATTTATTGGATAATTAAAAATAAAAAAGATTTTGTAGTGGTGAATGCACTAAGCTAGGTGATTATTTAAAAAGGGCTGAAATATACACTGGATGCTCTCCATATACATAAAGAAGACAATTTCGGACCCTCGCCTTACCAAGAAAACCATAGCCCTCCCCCTTAGTGGTCTCTTTATTGGAGTGGAAAAAAAAGGGGCAAAACACTTTGAGAGGAGGAGAGGTGTGACGACCCAAAGGGTCATCACTGTATTTATCCCTTTTTCCGCACTTTCGAGGCCTTGAAAATCTCATTTTTAGTTGCCTCGATTTGCGTGTGCAGTCCGGGCGCAAAGCCGAAAAGTTTTTATGTTAAAATATGTGAATTCTGTGAAAAATTTGAAGAATTATGATATTAATATTGATATAGTTGACTTTGGTCAACATTTTGGGTAAACAGACCCGGACCCGTGATTTGATGGTCCCGGGAGGTCTGTAGAAAGATATGGGACTCGGGCATGTGCCCGGAGTCGAAATTCGAGGTCCAAAACCTTGGTAAAAGAATTTTTCAGTTAAATTATTTTATGAAATTATTAAGGAAAAATAGAAATTAAAATGAACTAGAATATATAGGTATCGGGCTCATATTTTTGTTGCGATGCCTGGTACAGGTCTTAAATATGCGTTAAGCGCTTCCTGTGAAGTTTGGTTGAAATCGGACGTCGTTTGACGTGTTTCGGACTAAAAATGGGAAATTTGGAAGTTATGAACTTTGAAATGAAAATTATGAGTTTTGGGGGTTGATTCTTTGATTTTGATGTTATTTTGGCGATTTGATCGCTCGAGCAAGTTCGTAGGATGTTATTGAGTTAGTGTGTGTGGTTGGTTAGGAGCCCCGAGGGCTCGGGAGTGTTTTCGAAGGTGTTTCGGGGTGTGGAACTTGAGAGAAATTGCAGAAACTGCTGTTTCTGGTGTTCTGGTGTCTTGTTCTATGCGATCGCATAAACCTTTCCGCGATCGCATAGGTTTGCCAACTCCTTCAACGCGATCGCATTGCCTTCTCTGC
This sequence comes from Nicotiana glauca, assembly GCA_026770625.1. NCBI lineage: Eukaryota > Viridiplantae > Streptophyta > Magnoliopsida > Solanales > Solanaceae > Nicotiana > Nicotiana glauca. The sequence continues at coordinate 12,327 of MU678724.1, forward strand.
GTTCGCATTTCATTAAAGTCCAAATCTGGACTGCCTATGTTTTCCTCTATGCGTTCGCATGCTGTCCATTGCAATCGCATTAAGTTACCTCCCCCTCCTCTATGCGATCGCAATACTCCTTATGCGATCGCATAGGGCAATTTCGCCCAGTTAATTTTTTTAGCTCAAAAACAGAACCAGTAGCGGGACTTAGCCATTTTTCACACGGACTCTCTTCTCCAAAACCCCATAGGCGATTTTCAAGCTCCTCCTTCTTCATA
>MU678729.1:8724-19573 GCA_026770625.1 Nicotiana glauca
TTCAAGCATCGCAGTCAGGAGCCCACCTGGAGAATAAGGGAATACTGTTCAAGCATCGCAGTCAGGAGCCCACCTGTAGAACAAGGGAATAATTCTCAAGCGTCAGCAACCAGGAGCCCGCCTGGAGAATAGAGGCACGTATTTCAAATTGCAGCAATCAAGCATCATCAAGAGGAATGGCAAAGCCAAGGCAACAACAAGAATCCCATCGGAAGAATACAAGATACAAGTTCAAGGCAACACAAGAGCAAGTTTGAAGACATAGATAGGATCTTTTGTAATTCATAGATCATAGCTTAGGCTAGCTTCTTTTGTTTTACCATGGTGTAATACAGTAGCGGCAGCAACAACAGTGAAATCACAGCTCCTGGTAGTCCCATCTACCAGACACTCCCGAACTACACTGACCTGATTCCTATTTAGCCCGGGATATGTAGGCAGCCTCTGAAGCAGGGTGCGGTAAGCTCTTTCAAAAAATACTTCACATGGAATATGCGAACGGGTAAAAATCGCTCGTTTCCGCTCACTTATCTTTGCATGAAAACTCTTCGTGTTTCCGGGCAAAGAGGGGCAGCTGTGAGCACGTGATTTTTGCCCTAAGCAAATATTTCCCAAAAAATTCAAACAAAACAATTTTTTTATTATTTTACAACTTTGGTGAATTTTGTGGCATTTTCAGCTAATTGTTGCATTTTATTTGTGCATGTTAATTCATATGAAAACTCAAAAAAATATTCTTTTGCATTTAGGATCTAATTTCATATTTTAGGATTAATTAGGGGTTAATTTGTTTTAGAACATAACATGAAAAATCACAAAAATAGTTCACTTTCGCATTTTATTATTTTAATCGTGAATTTGTCACAAAATAAAATTTTAATCAATTTTAGAAATTAATTAGCCTAGCTTTGAAACTATATTAGGTCTTTGTTTTAATTTGTGCATTTTTTATAAAATTAGAAGAAGTATAAAAAAATACAAAATAAAAACAATAAGTAAATAAAAAGAAGAAGAAAAGAGAGCAAATAAAGTAAATTTAAAAGGGCTGCTCATTTGGGCTTTACACTCCCAGCCCAAGAAAATGTTCAAACCATCCCAGGCCCAATTCATCTTGACCCAGTCCAGTCCAAGAGACGCCCAAACGGCGTCGTTATATGTCATTAAAAATTCAATCCAATCTCAGCCATCGATTCCCTTAAATCTAATGGTCACCATTGATGATCACATTTTAATATAGTTGTCCGAAATTTAGCCCAAATCCTAAGACATTTCATCTCTTCCTCGTACCCTCACCCCTCCCCTGTATCACTGGCATAACACTACCTCCCTCCGCCCTATCACCGCCGGCCGGAAATTGCCGCCGCCGGCGGCCAACGTCCAAATCACATCAAATTTTCACCAATTGTTCTCCCTTTCCTCCTCTATCTGAATCCACCCTCATTTTCCTCTAAATCCTTACCAAACACCCCAAATCTTACAAACCCTAGGCGGCGCCACCACCGTGTACGGCGGTGCCACCTCCAAACTTCACAAAAAACACACCCCCGAGTCTCCTCCACCCCTTCATCCCAAATCTGCAACTATTGGCTTTCAAATATCAACCAAACGTTTCGAAAGATAAATCGAAATTTTTGGTCAAAATACTACTTCACCCAAACTTCCCCAAATTTACACCCTACAATCCCTGGACCTCCCTCGCCCCTAATCCTCAACCAAATCCCTTCAAACCCCGTTGAAACTGGACGAATTTTGAATCTAGGGTTTTTCAAATCTTGGCTTGTTTTGGAGTTTCAGAGTTCTATCGATTTTCTAATTAATGTTATAAGTTTTATTTTGACAAAATAAACCTATGACATTAATTAGAAAATTGATCATGTTGAAGCAGTGAAGCAGTGAAGCAGTGAGTGTTCTTTCTTCTTCTTCTCAAATTCTTCTTGTTTCTTTATTTAAGGTCTGTTGTGTTCTCATGATTGTTAATTGTTCGCCTAATAAACTTTGGTTCATGACTTTATTCTTTTAGTGATTAGGGTGTTTAATTTCAGTATATTTGCCATTGATTTTCCTTAGTTTTTAGGGTTAGTTTTAATTTCGTTAAATTCTATGGTTGCTCATTTTTGCTTCATATTTGAATTGTCGATTTTGTTTGTGAATTTCAGTGTGTTTGATCCCTATTGGCTTTATAGGGTTTAAGTTTTCTAATGATGTTCTTACTTCAATTTAGTATCTAGCTTTAATTAGTTTGTTAAGAATAGTTTAAGTTGGCTTGGTTATAGCTGAAATTAGAGTAGCTAGTTTAACTATTGTTAGATTTTTAACTTAGGTAAAAAGGATCAGTTTACATAGTTGGTAATTTCAAAGGGGTTTCAGGGGTAGTTTAGGCAGGGAAAAGGGTAGTTTTATTAATAATAGTAATTCCAGAACTAAGGCAAGGGTAATACAGGCATTTTAAGGGTAGGAAAATCAGGATAGAACCCCCTAGGACTTTCTAGAAGGGGTTTTAAATTGAAATTCACAAAAAATAGGTGTACTAACTTGAGAAACAAGTTAGTAAGTTAGGGACTAGTTAGTTAAAACCTGAAATAAAAGAGGGGGAAAAAGTGTGAAAGGGGTCTAGAAGCTTCCCCCCTGAAATTTTCCTATAAAAGGGCATGCTCATTACTTGAATAGAAGTTTTTGGGAGCCTCAAAAAATTCCCCCCAAAACCCTTCTTCAAATTTTAGATCTGATAATTCAAAATCTGAAATCAAAATCCACTTCTAGTTCTTAGTTAAACAAAAATCCAAAAACAAAACAAAAAATGCAGTAAAAAATCAACAAAAATGTACAGTTCCATTGGACTTTTGGTTCAATTTCGAGTTTCAGTATTTGCTTTTGGCCTTATAGCTTGATTTCAATTTGCTGAAGTTATTCCGCGATTTATTGGGTCTAGTTCTGGATTAAATCAAGTTCGATTGGGTCAATTTTGGTTGTTTATTATTGCTGAAGGTGTTCTGTAATTCCTGGGTTAAATTTCGAATTATTGTGAGTGTATTCAAGCTGGTTTTGGGGTGTTTCAGTGGTGGAAATTGTTGCTGTGTTTGATTTATCCCTGAATTTTTAAAAAACTAGTTCATGTTACTGTTGGTTTGTGCTGCTGTTCACCTGCTTCTGTTGACTCTTTCTTCTTCTGTTGTAATTCGAAACCAGGTACACGACTATAACTTTGCAATTTTGTAAGCTGGAAACATTGAGCATGAACATATATGAAGATTTGAAGTTCGAATTTGCCTTGCTGTTATACTGATTGTATATTTTAGATATCTAATTCATTAATGTCGTTAATGGCTACTGAATGTATAATTAGACTGTTATAGGACTGTTATTGTTATTCCTTGGGTTTGTTCGAGTTTTTTTTAGTAGAAGAGCACACGCTAGCTCAGTTAATGCCTGCTAGTGTTTACGTTTATCTGTTAGTGTTAGGATCATTTATGAGCATGCTTGATTTGGCAACCAGTAGCATAGTAGTATTAGCTTAAATTATGGTGTTCCAATTATTGGTTTCAAGACTGTAAGCTAACTGTTCAAATTTACCTTCATATAGTTCATTTTCTTAATTGAAATATAGACAGTAATGTAGGCTTTAACATGAATTACAAACTCAACTATGAAATGACCCCTGCGTTAGCCTGGGTTCGAATTAGGGAGCTCCCCATTTGTAAAGGCTGAACTTTAATTTGGGTCCCTCGTGGACCTCAACTTGGGCTGAAAGCCATATGGAATTCAAAATGGCATTATAGCCCATTGAGCTTCAGACTTTTGTCACGCACGCTCAGTTTCGGCGATCTGCTCTTTCACCATTGGATCTGGGTCAGTACCCATTTGGTTTCAATCAGCAAACAAGATCTTGTTTTACTTTTAGAGACAAGTAATATAAAAAATCATAGTATACTTTAGAGTGAACCTTTAAATAAAAATTAGATGAGCCCCGTCCAACAAAATACAAAACGTGGGGCCCTCAATAAATGCTATAAAAAAATACTTAGAATTCGGGTGGACCGTTTAGTGAATTTCACGGTTTTCCCCAAAGATAATAAACGCGTAGTTGCTTTAGGCGCGTATTTTAATAATATTACCTTCCTAAATACGGGTGCACATTTATGTGACCCAAATCTAAATCTCAACGAAGTCGAAATGTGTCAAAAGCCACGGGTGCACTGGTGCGACGTGGTTCGAGATACATTTTTACGACGTTGCAATTCTTATTAAAAAATAAATATATAATAAAAGCAGGTTATTAATAAAAGCACATAGGTTAGAACATGTTTTTAAATCAGATAAAATCAAATACAACAGTTGAGCGACCGTGCTAGAACCACGGAATCGGGGAATGCCTAACACCTTCTCCCGGGTTAACAGAATTCCTTACTCGGATTTCTGATTCGCGGACTGTTAACAGAGTCATAATTTCCTCAGTTTGGGATTCAGTTGGTGACTTGGGACACCATTAATCTCCCAAGTGGCGACTCTAAATATTAATAATAAATCCCGTTTCGATTGTCACTTCAAGTTGGAAATAACTCCTTTATTATACCCGTGCGGGTGTAGTAGATGAAAAAGGAGGTGTGACACACAACTTGTGCTAAATTTCGCCCAACTCTTTGTGCCAAGGCTGACATTGCGCCCAACCTTGCCCTTGACACTACTCCGCGCCAATGCCATTGCCACAGCTCGTCGCCCATCGACATAGCCGCACACGTTCCTTATCACAGCTGCCCGCTCATGTCAAGTTGCCCCCAACTTGATCAAATCTGTCCGCATCAATTACCTTTGCTTGTCCCGCATTGCCTTTCCTTATTTTGCCATTTCTTTGCCCCTGCTTGACATGGATTTGCCTTGCCATTGCTTTGCCAACCCGAACGTCTAAGTAATATGCGCCTTGCTTCCGTTCAAGGTGCCTTTGTCATGCCCCGCATAGTCCGTCATGCCGAGCTGCCCGTCATGATGTTGCCCTAATTTTCAGGTTGTGCGCCAAGTCCATCATGAAAATACTTGTCACAACCCACACCTGCCGAGGATCATTGTCAAGGGGCTAACAAACCACCCCCACCAGAAGAATTCGTCGTCCTCGACGAAGTAGCTTCCGCATTTTTCAGCACCACCATAGGTCCTAAATATGTTGTTGCTTGCTCCTGTTCTTCCTCGTTTGGCTCATCTTCACATTTTTCTTTAGCAAACAACGCTGAAATCTTTTCAATTCTTGGACAGTCCCTCGCCATGTGTGGTCCCTTACAAATAAAACAGCCATCAAACTTGCTGTTTTGTCCCCATTTTGTCTAAGATCCAGCACCTTGCTTTCCCTTCTCATTGCAATTGCCCTCAACAGCATTACCCTTGTCGTTTCCATTTTTCTTTCACTCTTTTTCCTTGTCCTTGTTCCCATTTTTGGACTTTGAAGTAGTAGAGAAGTCAGAACCATCTTGTCCCAACCAGAAATCACCCAACGCATCCGCCGCAACAATGACACTAGGAAGGTCTTTCACATTTTGCCTTCGTAGTTCCATTTGCGCCCACGGCTGCAACCCATAAAGGAAATTATGCAACTTGTCCTCATCAGACATGTTGCTTATATCCAACATCAAAGAACTAAACTCTTTGACATAATCCCTGACCGTTCCAGTTTGTTTCAACTTTTTCAAACGATCTCTAGCAATCCAGCCCGCCTTTCTAGGAAAGAATTGATCCTTCAACTCTTTCTTCATCCCTTCCCAAGAGTCAATTTTCGGCCTACCAGCACTTACATCATCTGCCACGCGCGTCCGCCACCAAAGCTTTGCATCATCCACTAAATACATAGTCGTAATGGTGACCTTGTCTTTATCTAGCACCTTGGCAGCATGGAATTACTGCTTCATATCCCACAGGAAATTTTCAACTTTCTTGGCACTCCTTGCGCCATTAAACTCTTTAGGCTCCGGAATTTTGACTTTGGTACAATCTGCCCCACGCTGTGTTTCATCATTGCCAATAGCCCGACGCAGTAACCCATTTTTCGTTTTCAGATCTGTGCACTCCTGGCTCAGCCTGTTTAACTCGCCCTCAAGATAAGAAAGACGAGTCATGATAGTCAGAAATTGATCCCCATCAATAGTTCCGACAAGTGCCACTAGTGCAGCAACATTTTCCCTCAGTTATGTGTTGCCACCAGCCATTCTTCACAAAATTCAATCACTGAACGTTGTGTCGTCGCCCCGATCCAGCCACACTCTGCTACCAATTGTCACAGGGATGTTTTATGTTACTCAAATTCTGTCCGAGGTTCACCTCCGTGCGGCAATCAAGCCCAGCCTTGATTTCAGCCTTTCCAACACTTAGATTATTTTTAGGGACGTTTTGAACATAGAATGAAAGTAGGCAACAAAAACAGTAAAAGGCACACGATATTACAGGAATTTCTTCCCAACTTGTATTAATAAAGTGAATACAAGAACACAAAGCTAGCCCTATGGCCAAGACAAAGAATTCCCCAATTCCCTGCCCCAAAATTATTTCCCACCCTTAGGAAAATGACTTAGACGAATTTTGGCTAAACACAATAAACCAAAGCTAAGTTCTGCCCGTTTTTGGCCTCCCTAGACACATATTTATAAGGCTACAATCAGTTGACAAGCCCCAACTGATGGGCAAATAATTTAGGACATGTACAAAAACGTGGGCACAATTTTAGGCCATGATCAACATGTTTTGGAGTTGGTTGCAACCGCCAACTGCTCCCCATGTGCTTGGCACATATTTTTCCAACTCCTGCTTGTGCACAACTTGTGCTAAATTTTGCCCAACTCTTTGTGCCAAGGCTGGCATTGCGCCCAGCCTTGCCCTTGACACTGCTCCGCGCTAATGCCATTGCCACAGCTCGCCGCCCATCGACTTAGCCGCACACATTCCTTGTCACAGCTGCCCGCTCATGTCAAGTTGCCCCCAACTTGATCAAATCTGTCCGCATCAATTACCTTTACTTGCCCGCATTGCCTTGCCTTATTTTTCCATGTCTTTGCCCCTGCTTGACATGGATTTGCCTTCCATTGCTTTGCCAACCCGTACGTCTAAGTAATATGCGCCTTGCTTCCGTTCAAGGTGCCTTTGTCATGCCCCATATAGTCCGTCATGCCGAGCTGCCCGTCATGATGTTGCCCCAATTTTCAGGTTGTGCGCCAAGTCCATCATGAAAATACTTGTCACAACCTACACCTGCCGAGGATCATTGTCAAGGGGCTAACCCTAACAGTGAGCTGGAAGGGTCTAATGAGGCCGTACACTTGGTACAACCCTTGCACCAAGTGGCCATTCATGATAAATCACCAATCCTTCCTCACAAGCTACCACGCCAACCATGCACATCATATCTCAAGCCAAATAGTTTCAATCACTAAATTGCCTGCGCATCTCCAACTCTTAGAATTCTCAATCTACTACTATAAAAACACAACCATGCCTATCACTCAATCTCTAGAACACTTACGGAGAACACAATTCTCTCCACTCCCTCAAGCAACTTTTCAACACATACTGAAGAGAATGGCGAATACACCACCTTTCCAACCCCCACCTCCAACAGTTTACATCACTCAACCTCTCCTAGTAGAACACCAACCAACCTCATGGATAGAACAGGGACTGCAAGGTCAAGCAATGTTCCTGTCCATGAACATCAACAACCAGGAAACTCTAATAATCCTCCAAGACCCACAAGTCCTAGCACAAGTCATAACGGAGGGTATGAATCTAGCCATGTCCAACTACATGAACCATCTTTGGTTAGATAGCATCCTATATCCTATTGCTCCAGCATTGGCACCAGCACTAATGCACAACATTCAAGTATAATGGAAACTTCCCTACCACTTCAACCCACTGAATAATATGGATCTCTTTTATCAACTTCCATTCTGTTCCCCACAGGAGATGATCAACTTAACTCCCCTCTTCTACCCATGGCAACCATTCCACAACACTTTCATGTTCTGATAGAAATACATCAGGCTCAGAACCACCACCACCACCACCACAACGAACCAGAACTAGAAGAACAAGAAATGGAGAAGCAAGTGGATATAATTCCACCACCAGAAATAACATTATACACAAAAATTTCAAACATCAAAGAAGCCAAAATCATGTTATTCCAAGCGACGGAGGACAAGAAATATATTTTCAGATGACGAACAACACTCTACAAGTGCTTGCTAGATATCAGGCTACCCCTAAACGAAACAGTACGGAACTTTGAAGTAGTTTTAAGCCCGTCTCTGAAGGGGAACAATCAACCCTTCCAGTCGAGCCAATCCTCTATTCAACCCCCAATCAATCCACTCCAAATGAATAGATCTACTAGCTTTGTTATCTGGAACATTAGAGGATCAAACAACGATGAGTTCAAACGAATCTTGAGGGACGTTATTAACATCCTTGTATGGTAGCACTCTAGGAAACCAGGAAGACTTCTCACTTACCCCTAAAGGATAGCTTCAACTTCACAAACATGTTGGAGGTACTAACTCAAGGTCAATCAGGTGGGTCATCCTATGGGATGATAACCTCATCAACATGACTCAAATATGCACCTCGAAACAGGAATTCCATGCCATGCTTAAGGTACTTCCTAACCATGATCGCTGGCTTTTCAGTGTTGTTTATGCTAGTACTAATTTAAATAATCGTATTATATTATGAAATAAACTCAAATCCATAGCAAACTCTTATAAAGGGAAATGGTTCCTAGGTGGTGATTTTAGTGACATTCTTACTCGGGAAGACAAATGGGGAGCCAGACCTATTAATCATACTAGACCTCACACCTCCTCTCCTGTATAAATCATTGTAAACTCATCGACCTAGGATTTAAAGGAGCTAAGTATACTTGGTCTAATCTTAGGCGTAGAGGCACTGGACTTATCCTTGAGCGTTTAAATAGGTACTTAGGTAACGATTTATGGTTAGCAAAATATCCCAATACTATCATCACTTACCTTCCTAGAATTTACTCTGACCACAACCCTCTCTTCGTTAAACTAAATAATGTCCCTAGAAGATCCTGCCAAAAGGATTTTAAGTTAGAAACATATTGGTGCTCCCACCCAGGCTTTGCTAATATAATTCAAGAAAGTTGGCACTATAATAATTTTAATGATGCCTCCAGTAGATTTAAGGAGAAAGCATGAAACTAGGCTAATAATATGTTTGTAGATATTTTGTCTAACAAAAAATGTATCTTGGCCAGAATAAATAGCATCCAATGATCCCCCCACTACCCTATAAGCTCCTTTCTTAGGAATCTTGAAATAAACCTCCTAGATGAATATAATAATATCTAACGATCCGGCCGGTGGTTCTATGAGTTACCACCCCATTTTCTTCATTTTTGCTTCTTTATATGTTATTCAACTATAATTCATCACATCATGTTGGTTAGTTTGGGTTCGGAGTGGTTTTGTGGATAAATGAGACACTTAGTCTCTTGAGTTGGCCATTTAGTTGGAAAAGTCAATCGGAATTGACTTGTGAGTAAACAATCTCGGAATTTATTTTTATGATTCGGATAGATTCTCTAGGTGATTTGGGACTTAAGATCACGATCGAAATGTATTTTGGAGGTCCGGCGTAGATTAAGACTTGAATTGACGAATTTGGAATTTTGACGTTTTCCGGTTGATAGTGGAGATTTTGATATAGTGGTCAAAATGAAATTCCGGAAGTTGTAGTAGGTTTGTTGTGTCATTTGTGACGTGTGTTCAGAATTTCCGGTTGTCACACCTCCTTTTTACCGCTTACTTTTTACCAGGAAGCCCCGCTTGTTTTACTACACCCCGGAAAAGGATATAATAAAGAAGGGAAAGGAGTTTTTCCATTTTAAGGGCAGTCGGAACGGGATTAATTATTTAAATTTTCAGAGTCGCCAATTGAGAATATAATGGTGTCCCAAGTCACCGGTTTAATCCCGAACCGAGGAAAGTTTGACTCTGTTACAGTCTGCGAACTAGAAATCCGGATAAGGAATTCTGTTAATCCGGGAGAAGGTGTTAGGCACTCCCGAATTCCGTGGTTCTAGAACGGTCGCTCAACTATTGTATTTGCTTTTATCTGATTTCAATTATACATTTCAATTATGTACATTAGTATTCTGCTTTTCAATTTTAAGGAATTGCAACGTCGTGAAAATGCATTTTTTAACCACACCGTACCAGTACGCCTGAGGCTTTAAATACATTTTGACTTCGTTGAGAGTAATATTTGGGTCACATAAATATGCACCCGTACTTGAGAATGTATATTAAAATTGCGCCTAAAATATCTACGTCTTATTACTTTGGGAAAGACCGTGAAATTAACTAAACGTTCCTTCCGAATCTGAAGATTTTATAATAGTTATTTGAGGGCCCCGTGCATTTTTGTTTTCTAACGAGGCTCATCTCATTTCATTTTTTAAAAGGCCAAACCTATGGTGTGCTATGTTTTCTATTATTGTTTTTCCCCTATCTAAAATAACTATTAATGCTGTCCAATTATATATTCCATTCACATCCAGGCCACTACGTGTTTTGGGTCTGGAAATCGAACCAACAAAGGGAAATGCACAGTGGTGCATAGGGTTGATTCACATTTACGAGTTCATGGCTTATGGGCCTATAAGCCATCACGATTGAATCTGGCTTCTTTGCTTGATCAGGCCCACATCGTTAACCAATCCAAAACAGATTCAAATGTTTTTATTGAACTAATCATATATGTAAACAAATATTGCAACTTCAATATCAGAAATTAACTAGAAACATTAACACTAATTTTTATTTGGATACTACTGTTTAGCTACTCAGAT
>MDKF010605616.1:0-31143 GCA_026770625.1 Nicotiana glauca
TTAGGATTTGTTATAGACTTTGTTTGGCTGATTAATTTTCTTTGAGTAATTAGTTTAACTATAGTTAGTTAGACATGTTGTTTGGTTAGTTAACAGGGCTGAGGGTAGGTTAGTGATTTCAGGACCAAGTCAAGGGTAAGATAGGTAATTCAAGGGTAAGGAATCTAGCAAGAACTTCCTAGAAGCTTCTAGATGTGGGTTTTAAGGTAAAATTCAGAAGATAAGTGTGTTAACTTGAGAAGAAAGTTAAAAATAGAGGACTAATCTGAAAATAAAGAGGGAGTAGGATAGAAAATTACAAAATCTGATAGAGCCATCATCTTTGCCTATAAAAGAGCATGAATAGTACCTTAGGCAACAAGTTTTGAGCCTCAAAATTTCCCTCCAAAAATAGTCTATAGTTCTAGAAGCTTAAATTTGAATTCCAGATTCAAAAGCTGGAGCTGAAATTCTGAAATCTCTTCTTCATCTTAAGAAATCTCCAAAAAAAAATACAAAAAAAAACAATAGAAAATCCAAAAAATTATTGTTACATTAGTGTTCCTTAAGTCATTTTCAGATTTCATCATCTAGTTCAAGTGTCTAGCTCATTTAGGATCAAAACTACTTGAATCTCCTTGTTTTTGTTCGATATCTGAGGTTTGAAGAAAGTTCGAGTCATCTAGGCATTGGATCTGGGTAATTCGAGTCGACTGTGGGTCATTAGTCCAGTGTATTTCTCTCCTGTGTTCATTTCTGGGCATTTTGATGTTGTTTTAGGGTTGATATATCAGACTCGTTTGGTTTAAAACATTTCTGGGATCACTGAGTCATTTCTGGGCTGAAATCGGCTGTGTTTATTGCGGTTTGAAAATCCAAATCGCTGTTGGCTGCTCTACTGTTGCTAACTTCTCCTTCTTCTTATTACATTCTAATTTCCAGGTACACATCTTGTAATTCCAGGCTTTTGAAATGAAATGAAGTGTTGATCTGGCCCCTCTTGTGGAATTCCTTTGTTTGTTTTGTTACTTGTAATTCAGTAGAACCTTATTATAGCATATAATCAACTAAGGACTGTATAACTGGATTGAATATCCAGACTGTGTAATTTTGATTATGTCAATTCACGTGTTAGCATCCAATGTTAATTTATGTACTTAAAATAGGGCTGTGTAGGCTGATATGATTGGATTGTTGTGTTTGTTTAGTTCGTATCGGTATGATTACATAGAAGTATGATATGGTAATTGTTCCACTAGAAATCGATGAATCAGTACATTGTAGTTATTTGTATTGGGTGGTTATAAGTGCAGTACTAACCATAACTCAAGGTTCGAATTAAGATTAGGGTGTTAGCATAGTGCATTTGAATCTAGTTTGGCTAATGGTTCTAGAAGAATTATAGTAGTTGATAAAAAAACAAAAAAAAGCCAAGTATAAAAAATGAGTAAAACTCATAGTTCATATTGGAATCACACTCACAGTAGTTGAGGTTTGCCTCACGTTTTCATTTTAAATCAAAGTAATAACTCAGTATGAACACTTCAGTATGTAGGAATTCGTTAATGCAATAAAAGAGTTAATTTAATAGGTATTTGCCCAAATGGAGTTGCATTTTCCCTCTCTTTGCTACTGAACACATTTGGGCCTCAATCACACACGGGATGTGTGACGACCCGACCCATCGTCTCATGTGTTATTGTCTCATTTTCCCTGTTTATTGCTTCTTCATATTTCCATTATCGGTATGTGGTGTGTGAGAGTTGATTTGGAATGGTTTTGATAAGAAATGAGGCACTTAGTCTCTTTAAGGAAGACTTACGTTGGAAAAAGTCAACCGGATGTTGACTTGTGAGTTAGAGGGATCGGAATTAATTTCCGATGATTTGGTTAGCTTTTGGAGATGATTTGTGACTTAGGAGAGTGATCAGAATTTAATTTGGAGGTCCGATGTAGAATTAGGCTCGAATTGGCAAAGTTAGTGTTTGGCGATTTCCGGTTGATAGGTGAGATTTTGATCCAAGGGTCGGAATGGGATTCCGAGAGTTGTTGTAGCTTCGTTGGGTGATTTTGGATATGTGTGCAAATTTTTGGGTCATTCGGACGTCGTTTGGTTGGGTTTTTGATCGAATGTGCATTTCGGAAGTTTTTAAGAAACTCAGGCTTTGATTTGATGAAATTTGAGCATTTTGATGTTAACAATAGTGTTTTGATGGTTCGAGCAAGTTTGAATAAGGTAATAGAACATGTCTGTGCTTTTGGTTGAGGTCCCGGGGGCCTCGGGGTGATTTCGGATGGCTAACGGGATGAAATTTGGAGTTTAAGGATTTGCTGAAGGATCTGATATCTTGTATTTCCGCTTCTGCGGAAATGGACCGCAGAAGCGGTTCCGCAGAAGCGGGTAAGGGAGCGCAGAAGCAGGTAAGGTATGGGCTGAGAAGGTCCGTATTAGCGGGTCCGCAGGAGCAAAAATCGAGTCGCAGAAGCGGTTCTAATGGGGGCTTGACCTTTACGCAGAAGCGGACAAGAGCCCGCATAAGCAGTCTTGCAGAAGCGAGCGGTGATGCGCAGAAGCAGAAGGGCAGTCCATGGCAGGTTCCACAAAAGCGGTCGTGGCACTTAAGTGACTTCCGCAGAAGCAGAATAATTGCCCAAAAGCGGTAACTGCAGAAGCGGTTTTGGTGCCGCAGAAGCGAAAAGGCCTGGGCAGAACAATATTAAGTCCCCTTCACGAATTTTGAAGGAGAAAACATTTGGGTCTTCGGACTTGGGCGATTTTTGGTCGATTTTGAAGAGGGTTTCGAGAGTTTTCATAAGGTATGGATTCTTGGTATTAGATTCTGTTATTATGGTGTAAAAACGTGGATCAACACTGAAAATCCAAGGGCATTAAGGTTAAAAATGGAGGTTAGGGCTTGAAATTTGAAAGAGTTTAAACTAGTGATTTGAGGGGTCAAATGGACTCCGATTTTTGTGAATTTGGTATGTATGGACTCGTGGCGAGATAAGGATCGTATTGATGAAAAATTTTCTGGATTTCGAGACGTGGTCCTGGGGCTCGATTTTTGGTAATTTTGGAAATTGTGCCCGAATTTGATTATTTTCAATTGGTATTGTTCCCTTAGCATATTGTGATGTATTCGCTCTGAATTTGGGTAGATTCATCGCACGAGGAGGCCAATTCGAGAGGCAAGGGCATAGCGAGCTAGACTTTTGGTCGTCTTGAGGTGAGTAATGATTTTAAATGATGTCCTGAGGGTTTGAAACCCCGGATTGCACAACATACCGCTATGCTGAGATGATTCACGCATTGTATGACGAGCGCGGGGTCATTTACTGTTGGGGATTGTGACTTGGTCCATCCCGGTTGATATTTTACCATGCATTCGATAAAGACTTGTTGTTTTTCACCATAATTTGGGCTTATTGCCATACTTGGGCTTCGTGCCAATTATTTGAAATCCTTTTTGAATTTCCGTCACTATTTTTCCTCACTAATTGAAATATTATTTGAACTCAATCCAATTGAATTATACTATTTCATGAACTCAGCAACATTTATACTCAACTTGAGATTTAAATGATATTTATAATGTGGTTTGAGCTGAGCAACATTGTTTTACTGATGCCCAAGGGGCTTATGATTATTTTTTGGACTGATTTAGGCCGAGGGCCATATGTGAGGATATGTTGAGTGATGTGAGGAGGCTTCCAGGCCTCGAGTGTTATGTGAGGAGGCTTTCAGGCCTCGAGTGTGGTGTGTGAAGGCTTTAAGGCCTTATGATATTACGCTTGGGCTGTAGGAGCCCCTCCGGAGTCTGTATACACCCCCAGTGAGCGCAGGTTACCAGGTGAGTTGGGAGTGGGACCGAGAGGCTGATGTTGTGTTTTGTGAGTTGGGAGTGGGCCCGAGAGGCTGATGTTGTGTTTTGTGAGTTGGGAGTGGGCCCGAAAGGCTGATGTTGTATTTTGGTAAGTTGGGAGGGAGCCCGTGGGGCTTATACTATGCTGAGAGTTTGTTATGGAGCCCGAGGGGCAAGTTTCTGATTATTCCTTGCTTGTTGAAATTAATTGTCTTCACTGTTTTAAAAGAGATTTATCCGATACTCCACGGTTTATTGTATAATTGATTTTACGGCTTGAGATAGCGTTAATTGTGCCTTTATGAGATTTCATGCTTTCAGTCATTATTTATTCTCATTACTCACTGAGTTGGAGTACTCACTTTACTCCCTGCACTCGTGTGTAGATGCAGGTATTGATCACCCGGTAGCGGGATATTAGCTGATTGAAGGTATTACTATTGTAGCTGAGCAAGGTGACCGCCAGCGTTCGCGGCACCGGACATTGTCTTTAGAATTTCAAAATTTAATTTTGTATATTATTGGCCATGTAGTTGTGTTCAGGTTTTCTTTAGATGCTCGTGACTTGTGACACCCCTGTCGGGTTATGTTGGGCTGTAAACACTGGTTATTATTATTGTCGTTAAGTTGTATTTATTTATTCATTTATCTTTAATAATCGTTAAGGAGACAATTTGGGTTAGTTGGCTAGCCTTGTCTTCACGAGAGGCGCCATCATGACCGGGTTAGGAAATTGGGTCGTGATAGGCTGGCCCAATTCCAGTTTTCCCAGCTCATTAATGAGGTTTGCTTTAAGGCCCAGAGCTGGCAATAGCTCAATAAAATAACAGATTGTGTTTATCTTATTTGTTGGGCCAAGTTCAAAAATCCAAGTTGAAGGCCCAAAAATGCTAGAAGTCAAAAATCCTTTTAAAAATTATATTAGGAATATGGGAATTAATTTGCAATATGAATTTAATCTTTCGAGTTAGGTAGCGGGTTCAAATTAAGAGGGTCCGCCCTTTTGTTTGAATTCGGACCTGAACTCGAGGCCCGAATTTATAAATGTAAATTAATTAGGCCCCTTTAGAGATAAAAATAAATAGAAAATCTTAGCTTGCTTTAGTTTGGCCTTTAAATAATAAAATGAGATAAGCCTTGCCACACAAAATGCATAATTTGTGGGGCCCTCATTAAATGCTTCATTAAAAATATTTAGAATTCGGGATGCGCCGTTTAGCCAATTTTCGCGGTCTGCCGCGAAGATAAAAATACGTTAGTTGCTTTAGGTGCGCTTTTAATAATTTTACTTTCCTAAATACGGGTATGCATTTCATGCAACCCAAATCCAAATCCCAAAATGCTGAATACGAAAGTGTCGAGGATCCGGGTGCATTTCATGTGACGTGATCCAAAAACATATTTTTAAACGACGTTCACTTTCTTAAAAATTGACTAAAAGCGGTAAATAATTCTAAAATTGCACTATAGGTTTTAACATATATTAAAATCAGATTTTAGCCAAATATAGCAGTTGAGCAACCATGCTAGAACCACAGAACTCGGGAGTGCCTAACCCCTTCTCCCGGGTTAACAGAATTCCTTACCCGGACTTCTAGTTCGCAAACTGTAATACAGAGTCAAACCCTTTCCTCGATTCGGGAATCAAACTGGTGACTTGGGACACCATAAATCTCCCAAGTGGAGACTCTGAATCTTTTAATAAAATGAATCCCGTTTTGATTGTCCTTTAATTGGAAAAACTCCCTTTTATTATACCCTTCACGGGGTGTAGTAGGAAAAGGAGGTGTGACAGCTCTGGCGACTCCGCTGGGGACAAGAACCCAGAATTTCGGTTCAGGGTTCAAGAATTCGAGCTCAGTTAAATTATTATATTTGTCTTTATCTGATTCTGCTACACGTTCCATGCTATATGTGCTAAATGTTATACCGCTTTGGTATTTGTTGAATTGTATATAAACTGTCGAGAATCCCTTCCTCTTTCTGAGTCTTCTACATCATGGAGAAGGGTGCACTTCGTGTAGCTTCTCTTCTGTTTAGAGTTTTTTTCCAATTTAGAACAAGGTTTGGATAAGTTGCTAAGCCGGCGGAGCTTCTGTATCCCCGGGACGCTGCCTCCCCCTCGGCCCGAGTTGTCCGCTCGTGTAAGCCAGGTCTAGACCAATAAACCTAGGGTTTAAACCTAGAAAAATAATTATCTCATGCTGGATCCCTAGTAGGACGCTTGTTTGCATCATGTGCATTTTACTTAGGGCACTCAACATAGGGGTTGGGTCTGTCTAGGACAGGTGACCTAAAATGAAATGACCATCCTGATGCATCCTATGTGCTACTTGTGCATTTATTTGCTCGGCTTTGCAGGTTGACCGGCTTGTATATAATGAGTGAAAAATTGTGAAAAATAGTAGTGTTAGGACTCAGTGAGGGTAACCTTTTGTTTGAAAACACCAATACCCAGATAATACCGAAATGTTGCTGGACTTTTGAAAAATGGAAAAAAAAAAGAGAAAAGTATTTGAAAATTAGAAAGAAAATGGTTGTTCAAAATAGCTTTGATTTTGGCGAGTCTGCTCGAACTACGCTGGTTTGATTCTCACCGGATGTGAGAAACGTAGGCAAACCTCATCGGGTCCAACCATCCCTTTTCAAAAATATCCAAATAATGTCAAATTTTAAATTTTTTGTCAAAATAAGTCGGGTGACGCCATTCTTGTTTAAAATAAGCCGAATGTCCCCAAAAAGGGCGCCGTAAGGCTATTTTTGCAAGAACAGCCACCCTGAGTCATTTTTAAATGGTTTGCGGGCACAGCCTTAAAATCTCCCTTTCGGAAGTGCTGAATGGTCGTATTTGCAAAAGCAGGTCTTTGTTTTCTTAAATAAAAATTTTGAAAAATAGCCATTTTTCTCTTTTAAGTCAAAATAAGTCATTACATAGCCAGTTTTCTTTAAATATTCACAGTTGACATTGAAACCTTTACAGTCTTGTGCAGGCCTGCGACGATGCCGAGTGATGCCCCGCGGGCCCCAGGATGTGAAGCTTTGATGTGCTCTTGATTTAGTTTTAATCATCGAGTCTGTTTTGTAGTATCTTTTTAAAGAAAACAAATAACCTAGTAATCGGAGTTTTATTAATGGAAATTTGAAAAAAAATCCCAAAAAAAAGATGGAAAGGCAAGAAACAAACAATGGAAAATAAGAGGGAAGAGCGAGAGGTTTAAGCAAAGAACATGCATGCCAAATAAAGGAAAAAAAGCCGGGATGACGCATGCAGCCAAGCAAAGGCATAATAGAAACTGGTAACTGCTTAGGTGCATTCATTCTCCAAAAGGGCGGCTATCTATTTGTTAATGCTCTAATCACTAACAAAGTTGTTGTTGATGACGAGTCCAGACAGGTGGTTTAGTTGGTTGGCGCCCTGGCAACCCATTCCTACAACACCTGGTCAAAAAACAAACTGAATATGACAGGCCAAGAATCAGATACCAGTATCGTGGACCCATCAAAAGAGGTAGAATTAGTGGATGTCAAAGCAATGAGGGAAGAGATGTATAAGTTGAGGCAGCAGATGGACGAGATGCATCAGTCTTGGGCTAAGGGTCAGCAAGCGCCAGTTTATCCCGCCAAGCTAGCATATATCCCACCTTTGGCTCAGTCTCAGTAGCCTCCTACTATGAATTTATCTCCAACTTTCCCTTTCTACCAACAGAATTATGGCACCACTTCCTATCCTCCCTAAGCTCCACCACCCAAACAAAACCCTCATCCACCAATCACCCCTGTCTTTGTGGCGCCTCCACCTGCCACATTGCAAAGATCTTCCAGTGAGCCATTGTTTCAAACTCACGATAGCCAGTACTACACTCCTGAGCCTACCTTTAAAGCTCCTGAACCATATTCCTACACTCCTCACTTTGAGCTCCCAGTGCAAACTGACAAGCTGCATTAAGAATCCAGAACAGGAAGAGATGTTTCGAAAAGTAAAAAAGCCTGGAGCAATCCTTCAGGAACATGCAAGGATTGGGTGGCCAAGTCAGTGTGGCCTACAAGGATTTGTGCTTGTTTCCCGATGTCCAATTGCCAGCAGGATTCAAGCTACCCAAGTTTGACTTATATGATGGACAAGGTGATTCGGTAGCCCATCTAAGGGGATTCTGCAGCAAAATGAGAGGAGTTAGGGGAATGGATGAGTTATTGATGGCGTACTTTAGTCAAAGTCTCAGTGGTGCGGCCTTGGAATGGTACACACGACAGGATCATGCCCGATGGTACATGTGGGATGATTTGGCCCAAGCATTTGCGTGCCACTTTCAGTACAATCTCGAAATTGTCCCAGACCGTCTGTCACTGACTAGAATTGAGAAGAAGCCCGGGGAAAGCTTCAGAGAGTATGGTTTCTGGTGGAGAGAACAGGCGGCAAGAGTCGATCCTCCCATGAAAGAGAGCGAGATGGTCGATTACTTCTTACAAGCTTTGGAGCCTACCTACTATGGTCACCTGGTGTCAGCAGTGGGAAAATCTTTTAACGAGGTAGTGAAAATGGGAAGCATGGAGGAAGAGGGGCTTAAATCCAACAAAATTATGAGCTATTCAGCGATCAAGGCAACTACCCAGGCTATCCAGAGCGGCACTGAGGGGTATTAGGAAAGAAAAATAAAGAAGATATGGCGGTAGTTGACTCGAGAACTTGCTCCAGGAGCCCATCACCATATTACCATCAACCTCGACCCCGTCCCCAAACCTACCCCCACACTCCACAGCACTATTACTCACCCCATGATCCCTACTTCTCTATCCACCATGCCCAAACGTACTCCCAACATCCTACCCATGCGCAATAGTGCGCACCCACCCCACAAAATACTTACCTAACTCAAAATACCTACCCACCTCCAAGAGCCTACAGGAATCCCCCTGGAGCGGGTTTGCGGGCCAGCCAAAATTTCAAGCAAGAGAGGGCACAGAAGCAGGAAACCTTCACCCCCTTGGGAGAGTCGTATGCAAACTTGTTTGAGAAACTAAAGCATTATAACCTGATTGCACTGATTCCTCCGAATCATGGTGGATAAGCGTGCAAGAAGTTTTGACCCTTCTAAAAGGCGTAAATACCATTCCAATGCCCAGGGGCATGATGTCGAAAGTTTTCGGGATTTGAAAAGAGAGATAGAAAGAATGATTCAGGAAGGGATAATTGCGGTCCAGGACAGTGCCGCCCAGAACATTGCACAGAATCCTTTACCTACACATGATGATGCACATTTTTTGGAAAAGATCCATGGTGACAGGGAGTATGAGAATCCTCTCAGAAACTCGTTGAATGAAGTCAATGATATTGAAATTGGTGAAGGTCCCAGCAATTTTGATGGGCAATCCAGTGGCTAAGATGTTGAGTTTGGAGATTGGAAAGACGCTCCATCTCTTGGTGAGCTGGAGTGAAGTTTTGGTGGTTTATTTTGTTGTCATTTTTGTTGTCCAGGTTATTTTCAGGGTTGTAATTCGGACATTGTCTTGTGACTCAAACCCTTCTATCTTTTCACTTTGCCTTGTGTGTTTAGTTGCAATAGCTTGTTTAGTGCTGTCTAGGTTTGTTTGTTTGTTCTGTTGTTTAAACCCTTTCCCCGTCAGTCTAATGCAATCTCTGTTTCCCGCCATTTCTAGTCATTTTGTTTAGTTTTCTTCTCCTTTTACAATTCTTTCCATGTTGGTTCTAGTGATGACATGCACGCATAATTCTCAGCCTGGTTTTAAAAAACAGTTTAGTAATGAAGCGATGAAATAATATTGAAGGTGTAAGGACATTCGAGGGAAATAAGTAAGGGCATTTTAAGATTACTTCGAGTCCAAATTGTGTGAAACTAGGGCAGATAGAACATAAAGAAATACTGTTGAAATGCATCATGCGGCATCGATTTGAAGCCAAGGGCAAGTTTGCCCCAAGTCTATCAGGGCCGTTCATGGTACTGAGGTTGTTGTCCAATGGTAGAAGGCAAATGTGTGGATATGGTTATTAATTCTGGTGCAATCAAAAGATGTTACATATGTTTTCCTCGGTTTGTTTAATTGTGTAGTTTGTGCTTGGCATGTTTTGGAGATTGGAATGACGAAGGCATTTTGTTCTGCAATCCAAACACTTTATCCTTTGTTACTCCTTTGAGCCTCGGTTATTTTCTTACATACCCCTCTTCCAGAATCAATAATAAAACTCATAAGCCCGAGGGGGGAAAGTAAGTGGAGAAACAAGAGAAAAATAGTGAAAGAGAAAAAAAAGGAGAGAAAAGAAAAAGAAAAGAAAAGAAAAAGAAGAGAAAAGAAAAAGAAAAGAAAAAAGAAGAGAAAAAAAAGAAAAAGAAAAGAAAAGAGAAGGAAAGAAAAGAAATGAAAAGAAAGAAAAGAAAAGTGGAAGAAAGGAAAGATCGCAACAACGAAGTAATTTTATGGCCTGAACTACGTTTGACTTGATCCCGAAAGGGTACGTAGGTAGCCTCTCTCTGAGGTTCAGTCACACCAAAATAAAAGTCCGAAAGTCCCCACGAAAGAAACTGGGGCAGAAGTTGTGGTTGTTGTGAGAAATCTGATTCTGAAAGTTGTAATATTGAACCCAGGTTGAATTATTTTGAGCCTTTGATACCCTTTCTTTCTAACCCTGTCCAAAAGCCCACATTACGGTCCAAAGGAAGACCTTATGATCAGTCTTCGAGAGATGCCAAGTCAAGCGAGTAGAGGTGATTCACGTCAAGGGCAACATGCCGGTCCAAACGAAGGAATTGAAGAATGAGAGTCTTGTTGACGAGAACCCTCATGGGTACCCCAAGGCGATGGAAGATGAGAGAAGTCAAAAATGAGAGAGTCTTATTGGTGAAAACCTTCACGGGCACCATAAGACGACGGTGAGATGAGAGAAAGACAAAATGAGAGAGGCTTGATGGTGAAAATCCTTCGGGCACTACAAGTCAAATAAGGATTGTGAATCAGATCGGGTAAGCGGAGCATTGAAGCCAGGTTTCACGGCGAAAAGGTCCAATAAGAGCCGAACATCGGATTTGCTAAACAGAATAGGCTGCAGGTACATGTAAAGGTCGTTAGAGTCGGTATCCACATCTGCTAGGTTTCTACTTTGTAGTTTTCTTGTTAGGAATCATTTCATTTCATTGTCCTCCTACTATGTTCCTTTTGTCATGTTTATGTCCTCTTCCTAAGTCTGTTTGGTCATAACAAGTGAGAAATGACTTCAAAATCTGCCACTAAGCTTTCCAATTAAACAAAACGGGATCTGGTGAACACATCAAGGCATCAAGTCAAGAGAAAATAGCAGGCACACTGAGTTGGCAACAATCAACATGCTTTGGGATCCTTGTGAAATGCAAAAACTTGGTATATGTCAATTCATGAACGATGTCACAAATGAAGGATCATAGCGAACAGACCAAAGGTATTTCCTGTGATAAGCTTGATAAAAAGGTGTTAAGCCGGTCACGAGCAAGACTTTCCAAGTAGAAGTCAAAGTTATCATAGCCAATAGGGGAGCTGTAGACCTCAAGGACCGGAACAGGGGTTTGAGTTAAGAAAGAACATCTTGAGTGGGTGGCAATTGACGTGCTTTGGGATTCGTAAGAAATACAAGGGTTTGATATGTCTCAATTCAGGAACCATGCAACAGATGAAGGGTGTTTTGGTGAACGGATCAGAGGTATTCTCTGTGTCAAGGGTAGCAAAGAAAGTGGTTAGTCAATAAACAAGCAAGATTTTTGAATGGAATCAGTTATCATGACAAGTGAAGGAGCAATAAACCTCAAGGCCGAAGCCAGTGTTTAAGTCGAGAAAGAACATCATACACATGGAGTGGGGGCAATAGACGTGTTTTGGGATTCATATGAGACATAAAAGTTAGGAAAATGTCAGTTCATGCAATGCAACAAATAGAGGATATCGGGTCTGAAAGGAGAAGGTATTTTATGTGATGAGGATGACAGATAAAGGGGTTAGTCCATAAACAAACAAGGTCCTCGAGTGGAAATAAGTCATCTTGGCAAATGCAGAAGCAGCCGCCCTCAAAGTTCAAGGCCACAAACCGACCACCACATTTTAAACTCACAAGTTTTCTTTGTTTGAAACAGGAACAAAGCAGTGCAAGAAAATTGGGTCAACAATAAGAAGAAAAGGAAAAGAAAAGAAAGAAAAAGAGAAAGGAAGAAGAGGAGAGCCGACAAAAGGGAAGTTTCTCAAATCCTTGCCCTTGCCTGTCTTGCTAGTATGCATAAAATGTTGCCGCTGCTTTTCACATTTTTTCCTCCTAGGATAAAAGTACTAGTCTGATGGATTTTCCTCCAGATCAAAATCTTAGTTTGATGAATCTTTCTCCAAAGATAGAAAACCTAGTCTGATGAACTTTCTCCTAGGATCAAAATCTTAGTCTGATGAATCTTTCTCCTAAGATAGAAAACCTAGTCTGATGACCTTTCTCCTAGGATAAAATCTTAGTCTGATGAAGCTTTCTCCTAAGATAACAAGATAACAAAAGACCTAGTCTAATGAATTTTCTCCTAGGATCAAAATCTTAGTCTGATGAATCTTTCTCCTAAGATAGAAAACCTAGTCTGATGACCTTTCTCCTAGGATAAAAATCTTAGTCTGATGAAGCTTTCTCCTAATATAACAAGATAAAAAAAGACCTAGTCTGATGAATTTTCTCCTAGGATCTAAATCTTAGTCTGATGAATTTGCTAAGTCAAATGTCCTTGGTGTTACTCACAGGATCATACATTCCAGTCAAGTCTTTAGTTTTACTCTCATCGCATCAATAGCTTAGGTGATTTACATTTTGCTAACAACTCACAAATCTTCCTAGTGCAAACTGGGGCAGAAAATTTTCTTTGTTTGTATATTTTGTTGAAGTCAGGAGCCCACCTAGAGAACAAGGGAATACATTTCAAGTTCAGCAATCAGAAGCCCACCTGGAGAACAAGGGAATACTTTTCAAGTTCAGCAATCAGGAGCCCACCTGGAGAACAAGGGAATACTTTTCAAGTTCAGCAATCAGGAGCCCACCTAGAGAACAAGGGAATATACTTCAAGTTTCAGCAATCAGGCACCCACCTGGAGAACAAGGGAAGTACAATTCAAATTTTAGCTTTCAGTTTTTAATATTTGATAACAGGTTGTACCCAGCCACCAAACTGGGGCAGAAAATTTTCTTTGTTTGTCTATTTTGTTTCAGTCAGGAGCCCACCTGGAGAACAAGGGAATACTTTTCAAGATCAGCAATCAGGAGCCCACCTGGAGAACAAGGGAAGTACAATTCAAATTTTAGCTTTTAATTTTTAATATTTGATAACAGGTTGTACCCAGCCACCAAACTGGGGCAGAAAATTTTCTGTGTTTGTCTATTTTGTTGCAGTCAGGAGCCCACCTGGAGAACGAGGGAAGTACAATTCAAATTTTAGCTTTTAATTTTTAATATTTGATAACAGGTTGTACCCAGCCACCAAACTGGGGCAGAAAATTTTCTGTGTTTGTCTATTTTGTTGCAGTCAGGAGCCCACCTGGAGAACGAGGGAAGTACAATTCAAATTTTAGCTTTTAATTTTTAATATTTGATAACAGGTTGTACCCAGCCACCAAACTGGGGCAGAAAATTTTCTTTGTTTGTCTATTTTGTTGCAGTCAGGAGCCCACCTGGAGAACAAGGGAATACTTCTCAAGTGTCAGCAATCAGGAGCCTGCCTGAAGAATAGAGGCATATATTTCAACTTTCAGCAGTCAAGCATCACTCGGAGGAAAGGCAAAACATCTCCGATCACAATACAAGGCAACAACGCAAGAATTCCATCGGAAGAATACGAGTTCAAGGCAACACAAGAGCAAGTTTGAAGACATAGATAGGACCTTTTTGTAATTCATAGATCATAGCTTAGGCTAGCTTCTTTTTATTTTAACACGTTGTAATAAGGGGGTCAGCAAGCAGTAGCAGCAGCAACAGCAGTGAAATCACAGCTCCTGGTAGTCCCAGCTACCAAACCTTCCCGAACTACACTGACCTGATTCCTTTTTAGCCAAGGATATGTAGGCAACCTCAGAAGCAGGGTGCGGTCAAATCTTTCAAAAATGTTTCACACGGAGTGTTCACACGGGTAAAAATTGCTCGTATCCGCTCACTTATCTTTGCCCGAAAACTCTTCGTGTTCCTGAGCAAAGAGGGGCAGCTGTGAGCACGTGATTTTTGCCCTATATGAATTACTCCCATAATTTCAAACAAAATAATTTCTTTTCATTATTTACAATTTTATGGATTTTTGTGGCATGTTTTGTTAATTGTTTGCATTTGTTTGTGCACGTTTATTATTGCTTAATTCATGAAAAATACAAAAATACTTGGCATTTATGTGTAGGATTTAATTTCACATTTTAGGATTAATTAGTGATTAATATTACACACAAATAAAGAAATAACAAAAATGGTTTTTTTTGCACTCATATGTTTAATTGTCTTAGTTTGTATTTAAATTAGGAATTAATGCATTTGAAAATTAAGTAGTATAATTTTAGAGTCAATTTGGTTTTTTAATTTTAATTTTGCATTTAACAAAATATCAGAAAAAATAAATAAAAGAAATTAAAAATAAAAAGGAGAGGAAATTAAAAGAAAATTGAGTGGTCTTCATGGATTACCCATCTTTGGGCCAAAATCAAGCCCAACCCCTCAAACTCATTTCAGATTGACCCCAGCCCAAAGGGTCTCGATCCGGTCCGGCCAGACAGAGCTCAAACGACATTGTTTCAATGAATAATCAATCCTGACCATCTAGGTTGTTTGATCTAACGGTCAGGGATTAATAAAATTTGATATAATATTGTCCAAATGCCTCTCCCCAACCCCCTTTCCGTCTTTCATTTTCCATAACACATAAACCCTAGAGACCCCCATCTCCGTCGCTCTCCGTGATAAGCCGCCAGCCGGAAATGGCCTCCGTCGGCGGCGAACCACCATTCAATCCCAAATTTACACCATCAACTCCCCTTCCCCTCCTCTTTCCAACCCCCAAAATATTTTCCCTCGAATGTTGGCCCAGCCCCTCGAATATCCAAAACAGTGGCGCCTCCTCCGCCACACACGGCGGCGCCACCACCAAATAACCTCAGTCTTACACCATGAACTCTCCTAGTCTCCCTATCTCCAAATCCCAAGTCAGAATCCCTCAAATCCAAGCGGAATTCCGCGAATTTCAAATCTAGGGTTCGAAGCTTTCAACCCGTTCTAAGAATTTCAAGCATTTCCGTGGGTTTCTAATTAATGTTATATGTTTATTTTGGACAAAATAAACATATAACACTAATTGAAAATCAAATTCGAGATTAGCCGAGTTGAAGGCCAAATCAGTAAGATCTTTTCCCTTTTGTTTGATTATATTTTCTGCATGTTCTGATTCTGTTATGATAATTGTTAGTCAGTAAAGTTTTTGTTTAAATTCTCCTTGTTCTTTGTTTTTTATTATCTGTTAATTTTTTGTAGGCATTAGTTCCTGATTTTGTTTATTCTTGCTCATCTTAGAGTTTCATTCCTTTTAAGATTGATTTAGGGTTGGATTGGTTTGATTATAATTTGAGTCTCATATTGATTTTGCTTCTAATATAGACAGTGTTTTGTTTGTTGTTTGACTACTGATAGCTAATAGTAGTTTGTAATTCAAATAGCTAGTTAAGTGTTAAGGATATGTTATAGACTTTGTTTGGCTGATTAATTTTCTTGGAGTAATTAGTTTAACTATAGTTAGTTAGACAGGTTGTTTGGTTAGTTAACAGGGTTGAGGGTAGGTTAGTGATTTCAGGACCAAGTCAAGGGTAAGATAGGTAATTCAAGGATAGGGAATCTAGCAATAACTTCCTAGAAGCTTCTAGATGTTGGTTTTAAGGTAAAATTCAGAAGATAAGTGTGTTAACTTGAGAAGCAAGTTAAAAATAGAGGAATAATCTGAAAATAAAGAGGGATTAGGATAGAAAACTACAAAATCTGATAGAGCCATCATCTTTGCCTATAAAAGGGCATGAATAGTGCCTTAGGCAATAAGTTTTGAGCCTCAAATTTCCCCCCCAAAAAATTGTCTATAGTTCTAGAAGCTTAAATTTGAATTCCAGATTCAAAAGCTGGAGCTCAAATTCTGAAATCTCTTCTTCATCTTAAGATATCTCCAAAAAAAATACCAAAAAAAGGAATAGAAAATCCAAAAAATTACTGTTACATTAGTGTTCCTTAAGTCATTTTCAGATTTCATCATCTAGTTTAAGTCTTTAGCTCATTTAGGATCAAAACTACTTGAATCTCCTTATTTTTGTTCGATATCTGAGGTTTGAAGGAAGTTTGAGTCATCTAGGCATTGGATCTGGGTAATTCGAGTCGACTGTGGGTCATTAGTCGAGTGTATTGCTCTCCTGTTTTCATTTCTGGGCATTTTGATGTTGTTTTAGGATTGATATATCAGTCTCGTTTAGTTTAAAACATTTCTGGGATCACTGAGTCATTTCTGGGCTGAATCGGCTGTGTTTATTGCTGTTTGAAACTCCAAATCGTTGTTGCCTGCTCTGTTGTTGCTAACTTCTCCTTCTTCTTGTTACATTCTGATTTCCAGGTACACATCTTGTAATTCTAGGCTTTTGAAATGAAATGAAGTGCTGATCTGACCCCTCTTGTGGAATTCCTTTATTTGTTTTGTTGCTTGTAATTCACTAGAACCTTATTATAGCATATAATCAACTAAGGATTGTATAACTGGATTGAATATCCAGACTGAGCAATTCTGATTATGTCAATTCACGTGTTAGCATCCAATGTTAATTTCTGTACTTAAAACAGGGCTGTGTAGGCTTATATGATTGGATTGTTGTGTTTGTTTAGTTCGTATCAGTAAGATTGCATAGATGTATGATATGGTAATTGTTCCACTAGAAATCGATGAGTCAGTACATTGTAGTTATTTGCATTGGGTGGTTATAAGTGTAGTACTAACCATAACTCAAGGTTCGAATTAAGATTAGGGTGTTATTTGGTTGAAGAATCCGTACTTCAGGTTTATAAACCTGTTGTTAGCATAGTGCATTTGAATCTAGTTTGGCTAATGGTTCTAGAAGAATTATAGTAGTTGATAAAAAAAACAAAAAAAAGCCAAGTATCAAAAATGAGTAAAACTCGTAGTTCATATTGGAATCACACTCACAGTAGTTGAGGTTTGCCTCACGTTTTCATTTTAAATCAAAGTAATAACTCAGTATGAACACTTCAGTATGTAGGAATTTATTAATTCAATAAAAGAGCTAATTTAATAGTTATTTGCCCAAATGGAGTTGCATTTTCCCTCTCTTTGCTACTGAACACGTTTGGGCCTCAATCACACACGGGTTAGCCCAATTCTAGTTTTCCCAGCTCATTAATGAGGTTTGCTTTGAGGCCTAGAGCTGGCAACAACTCAATAAAATAACATATTGTGTTTATCTTACTTGTTGGGCCAAGTTCAAAAATCCAAGTTGAAGGCCCAAAAATGCTAGAAGTCAAAAGCCCTTTTAAAAATTATATTAGGAATATGGGAATTAATTTGCAATATGAATTTAGGCTTCCGAGTTAGGTAGCGGGTTCAAATTAAGAGGGTTCGCCCTTTTGTTTGAATTCAGACCTGGCCCGAATTTATAAATGTAAATTAATTAGGCCCTTTAGAGACAAAAAATAAATAGAAAATCTTAGTTTGCTTTAGGTTGGCCTTTAAATAATAAAATGAGATGAGCCTCACCACACAAAATGCATAATTTGCGAGGCTCTCATTAAAAATATTTAGAATTCGGGACGTACCGTTTAGCCAATTTTCGTGGCCTCCCGCAAAGATAAAAATACGTTAGTCGCTTTAGGCGCGCTTTTAATAATTTTACTTTTCTAAATACGGGTGTGCATTTCATGCAACCCAAATCCAAATCCCAAAACGTTGAATACGAACGTGCCGAGGATCCGGGTGCATTTCATGTGACGTGATCCAAAAATATATTTTTAAACAACGTTCACTTTCTTAAAAATTGACTAAAAGTGGTAAATAATTCTAAAATTGCACTATAGGTTTTAACATGTATTAAAATTAGATTTTAGCCAAATATAGCAGTTGAGCGGCCATGCTAGAACTATGGAACACGGGAGTGCCTAACCCCTTCTCCGGGGTTAACAGAATTCCTTACCCATACTTCTGGTTCGCAGACTGTAATAGAGAGTCAAACCCTTTCCTCAATTGGGGATTCAAACCGGTGACTTGGGACACCATAAATCTCCCAAGTGGCGACTCTGGATATTTTAATAAAATGAATCCCGTTTCGATTGTCCTTTAATTGGAAAAATTCCCTTTTATTATACCCTTCACGGGGTGTAGTAGGAAAAAGGAGGTGTGACACTTGGAACGACCTTTTGTATAATTGTCCTCCCCAGAAGCTCTAACGAGTTGGTTTAGTGTGGAGTGCTTGGGTTGCCTTCAGGTCTTCGGGCAGCTTTTCATGCTTAAGCTAGTCGATGATCCCATTCCTCTAGTCCCAGAATAGGTTGGTTGTATTTACTTCATAATAACTATCCACATCTAGTACCGTATGTATGAGCTAAACAACAATTTCGGTATCTGATCCTTTAATTTCAGTGGACGGTCCCAAATTGGCCAATGCATTCTTTTCTGCATTTTCTTCTCTCGTGATATGGGTAATTAACCATTCCTTGAACCGCACGAGCAAAGATTGAACTTTAACCACATATTGCTACATGCGCTCCTCTTTGGTGTCGAAGATTCCATATAATTGATTTACCACTAATTAGGAATCACATTTGATTTCAATAACCTCAGAATCTAGCCCCTAAGCCATTTCAAGTCCCATAACAAAAGCCTTATACTCGGCTTTAATGTTAGTCAAGGGAACATTTTTATGGCCTGCCTCAGGATTTCTCCCGAGGGCGTAATTAAAACCACCCCGAGCCTAGACCCTTTCACGTTGGAAGCTCCATCCGTGAACAAGGTCCAAACTCCTAATGTCATTTCCAACACCATCACTACTTCTTTTGTGGCCAAAAGTAGAAACCTGAGACTAAAATCAGCCACGAAGTCAGCCAAACTTGTTTTTGAAGGCAAGCCGACTTGACAACTCAGGTTTGTGAAGGACATTCCGTTGGGGTAAAGTTTTCACCATAGCTAATGGGTGGCACTGAAAATAAATGCTAAGCTTTCGAGTAGTGACTACGAGAGCTAAGGCTAGCTTTTTGAGGCACGTATAATCAGTTTTCACTCCCAAGAAAATTTTGCTAACATAATAGATAGGAGATCCCGTATCTTCGTTCTCCCGAACTAGAACGAGGGTTATCGCTACCTTCGAGATCGCTAAGTATATTAGCAATTGTTCGCCTTCCTCTGGTTTTGATAGTAATAGAGGGCTCAATAAATACCATTTCAAGTCTTTTAAGGCTTGTTGGCATTCTAGAGCCCATTTGAATGTGTTCTGCTTCTTCAGAAGTAAGAAGAAGTGATGATATTTTCCAAAGACCAAGAAATGAACCTGGTTAGAGGGACCAGTTTTCCGGTTTGCCTTTAGACTTCTTTCAGGCTTGTCAGCTGGGTTGGGATGTCTTCGATGGATTTAATCTAATTGGTATTGACCTTGATCCCCCTTTGTAATGCCAGGAAACCCAAAAATTTATCGGAGCTAACTTCAAACGCACACTTTTTAGGGTTGATCTTCATGTTGTCCATCCTTCTGATGTCGAAGGTTTCCTAAAGGTGTTGTAGATGGTCACCTACATTCAAAGACTTGACCAACATATCATCTACATATATTTCCATATTTTTCCCTATTTTCTTTTTGAACATTTTGTTCACAAGCCTCTGATAAATGGCTCCAACATTTTTAAGCCCGAAGGGCATCACATTGTAGCAATATGTGCCAAAGTTTGTTATGAAAGAAGTTTTTTTTTCAAATCCTCCGGGTTCATCTTAATTTGGTTGTACCCGAAATAGGCATCGAGGAAATTCATCAACTCGTGTTCGGTCGTTGCATCAATCATTTGATCAATGTTTAGCAGTGGGAATAAGTCTTTTAGGCACGAGATACTACTACATTATCTAGCCACTCGAGATACTTTATCTTCCGGATTGAACCCATGTAGAGCAATCAAGTTACCTCTTCTTTAACAAATTTATTTCTGACCTCGGCAATCAGACACTTCTTCTGCCTTATCTGTGGGATACTTGGGTCAAGGCTTAGCTTGTGCACGACCACCTCTAGCGGGATACTTGTCATATCCACATGCGACCATGCTAAAATATCAATGTTAGTTTTAAGAAATTCAATAAATCCTTACGTGAGCTCGGGGTTTAGTCTTGTCCCCAAGTGAAATTTCCTCTTTAGAATTTTTTTGAACAACTGTACTTGTTTGAGCTCTTCCGTCGTGGACTTGGTCGTGTCCGTTTCTTCGGTACCTGAAAGTATCTTGTTAATCTTGTGGGATTCTGATGGCTCCTCCTGTTTGTCATCTTCGTTTGGTTCGGGAGCATGCGTCGATCCTGTAATTGATATACCTTGTGTTCCTTCCCTTTACTATTGGAAACCGAGACAGTGCTCATTTCCCTTGCTGCCGGTTGATCTCTTCTTATTTGTTTGATTCCCTGTGGAGTTGGGAATTTCAAAATTTAGTGATTTGTTAATGGTACGACCTTCATCTCATGTAGCCATGGTCTGCAAAAAAAATGTTGTAGCCCATGCTGCCGTCTACTACTTCAAATAAGGTAGTCTTCATGACCCCTTCGGCATTCATGGGCATCAAGATCTCCCTCTAGGGTTGTCACACTTGATAAGTTGAACCCGACGAATAGTTTTATTACCAGAGTGTTGCTTCCGGATAGCTTATTCCAGCACTCTCCATTGGATGATGTTGATTGAACATCCTGAGTCAACCAAAACACGTTTAATCTTCAAATCTAGAATGTTAATATAAATTACTAGGGTACTGTTGTATGACAGTAGAAGTCCATCGGCATCTTCTTTTGTGAAGGTGATGTCGTCTTCAGTGACTTCCCAGAGTCTCTTACTATGAGTCACCGATACCTGTGTCTTTGTTGCTACCAAGAAGGTTACACTGTTGATCTCGTTCCCACCCCACCCCACCCCCACCCCCAAAAAATCAGGTTGATGGTTCATTGAGGAGGATCTTCCCCTAGCTATGAAGGCTCTACATTGTCCCTCTGCGGTTCTAATTGTTCTTAGCCCTGTCCCTTAAGAATTCCCTAAGAATGGTTATTCTTTAATAGTTTTACCATATTCTCGCGTAGATGTTGACAATCCCTAGTTCGGTGGCCATTAGTCACATGGTATTCGCACTATAAATTAGGATCCCTGTAGCTAGGATCAGACCTCATTAGCCTCGATAAAGGTGCTTCCTTGATGTTTCTCATAGCTGATACAAGCTCTACTACGCTTACATTGAAATTATACTCTAACAACCTGGGATAAGTGGAATCCCTGGAGCACGATACCTCTTTCTCTATCAATGACCTGCTATTCCGGCCATGATCAGTTCTTCTATCGGGAGCGAACCTATCCGCTGACTAGAACCCTCTGCTATTGCGTCCTTCCAACCTTTAATAGGGAAACAACTAACTCTTAGAAGATCGTCAATCTGTATCAAAATCATATTTCTATTTATCCATGTTATTTTCTCGATCTCGACCCTTAGTTAATGTGGGGCCTCCGTGATGATCATCTTCTATCCTTATATTTGATTCATAAGGAATATGGACATTCGCCCATGTGGTTGCCTGGAACTCGAGTAGGATTTCTTTCAATTTTGGGGAGGTTTCAGAGCTCCTCGGGTTGAACCCATTAGTAAATGCCTCAGCTGCTCATTCATCTGGCATGGCCGGTAACATCATCCTTTCATTTTGAAACCTGATCACGAACTCACACACCAACACGGACTCTCCTTGTAAAATAATGAGTATGTCCACCTTTCGAGCCTCGACCTTCCTGGATCCAGTATGGGCTCCTAAGGGTCCGAAGTCCCATCATATTTCGATACATCTGACATTTTGAACCACTTCTAAATCAACTCATGTATTGCGCTCGATTTGACCGGCAACTAGGTGTACTTCTTTGACCGGTAAAACCGAGCGCTGGTGGTGTGCCCGGAATTTTGTCCATTCGAGAGTAGAATTCATTTGCATTCAGGTCCATTCTCTCTTTCATTCCCTACATGAACTGTATGAGCTCAGTTTTGAAAGGAACATTATTGTTGTCATTACCAGATCTATTGTCGATCATCCGTCCCCTTTGAAGTCAACCTCACCCCTTGGGGTATTGCTATCAACCCTTTGCGCTATTCGATTTGTGGGAGCACGCAGAGGAGCATGGCCCCTTCTATTCGTGTTGTTGAAAGCACCTAACAACATTTGCCTTAGATCTGTCATGGCTTGGTGGGAATCAAGATCTCCCTCTAGGGTTGTCACAATTGCTAAGTTGAACCCGACGAATAGTTTTATTACCGGAGTGTTGCTTCCGGATAGCTTGTTCCAGCACTCTCCATTGGATGATGTTGGTTGAACATCCGGAGTCGACCAAAACACATTTAATCTTCAAATGTAGAACGTTAAGATAAATTACCAGGGTACTGTTGTATGGTAGTAGAAGTCCATCGGCGTCTTCTTTTGTGAAGGTGATGTCGTCTTCAGTGACTTCCCAGAGTCTCTTGCTATGAGTCACTAGTACCTGTGTCTTTGTTTCTGCCGAGAAGTTTACACCGTTGATCTCGTCCCCCCCCCCCCCAAAAAAAGATCATATTGATGGTTAGTCGAGGAGGATCTTCCCCTATCTTTGAAGGCTCTACATTGTCTCAACTGTGGCTGTAATTATGCTTAGACCAGTCGCTTAAGAATTCCCTAAGATGGTTGTTCTTTAATAGAGTTACCATATTCTCGTGCAGATGTCGACAGTCCTTGGTTCGGTGGCCATTAGTCCCATGGTATTTCCACCATAAATTAGGATTCCTATAGCTGAGTCAAACCTTATTAACCTCGAGAACTGCATTTCCTTGATGTTTCTCATAGCTGATACCATTTCTACTATGCTTACATTGAAATTATACTCTGACAACCTGGGATAAGTGGAATCCCTGGAGCACGATACCTCTTTCTCTAACAATGACCTGCTATTCTGGCCACAATCAGTTCTTTTATCGGGAGCGAACCTATCCATTGACTGGAACCCTCTACTGATGCGTCCTTCAGACCTTTCATAGGGAAAAAATGTCCCTCAGAAAATTGTCAATCTATATCAAAATCATCTTTTGGTTTATCCCTGTTCTTTTCTCGATCCCGACCCTTAGTTAATGTGGGGACTCCGAGATGATTATATTCCATCCTTATCTTAGATTCATAACGGTTATGGCCATTCGTCTATGTGGTTTCCTGTAACTCGAATAGGCTTTCTTTCAATTTTGGAGAGGTTTCGGAGCTCCTAGGGTTCAACCCATTTGTAATGCCTTAGCTGCCCATTCATTTGGCACGGCCGGTAACATCATCTTTTTGTTTTGAAACCTGATCATGAACTCATACGGCAACTCGGACTCTTCTAGCAAAATTTTGAATATATCCATCTTTCGAGCCTTGACCTTCCCGGCTCCGGCATGACCTTGATGAATGAACCAACGAGCATCTTAAAGGAATCTATTGAGTGTTTAGGTAAGAGTGATTACCATGTCAAGGCCCCCTTCGTGAGGTTTCCGAACTTCTTCAACATGATGGCCTCGATCTTATGTTGAGCCAAGTCATTTCCTTTCACCACCGTTGTATAGGTGGTGATGTGCTCCTAAGGTTCCGATGTCCCATCTTATTTCGATATATCTGACATTTTGAACCGCTTTTAAATCAACTTTGGTGTTGTGCTTTGTTTGATCGACAACTAGGTGTACTTCTTTAAGTCCGGCCCTTTAGCGCTGGAGGTGCGCCCAGAATTTTGACCATTCGAGCATGGGATTCTTTTGCATTCTAGTCCATCCGCTCGTTCAGTCCCTTCATGAACTGCATGAGCTCGGTTTTGAAGGGAACATTGTTGTTGTCATTACCAGATTTGCTGCCGATCCCCCGGCCCCTTCAAAATCGACCTCACCTCTTGGGGTGTTGTTATCAACCCTTTTCGTTGTTTGATTTATGGGATCACCGGGAGGAATATGGCCTCTTCTATTCGCGTTGTTGAAAGCACTTAACAACATTTACCTTAGATCTATCATGGCTTGGTCTTGCCGTGAGAGATAACCCATGATGGTCTTTTTTTTTTGACAAAAATTTTGCTTTTATTTCATCAAAAAACTGACATTACAAACCCAGACTAAAGCTGACCATTAGTCTCTAATTTCTATTACATTTATAACTTGCCTACGTATGTAACACTAACAAATTAAGGCAGTCTATTTACAAAGGCTAATCCTCTCTTCCATTTGATTTTCTTCCTTCCCTGTATGTGTATGTGCATTGCAATGTCCTTACAAACTGCATCAATATTGTATCTTCCCTTGTTAAATTGCATCATGTTTCTTTCATGCCATATGCAGTACACAACCATTGCAAATGCTGTTGTGGTCATCTCTGCATTACAATCCTTCTTCTTTGCCATGTTACTAATCCATCGCAGTTCATAGTTCCAATCTTCTATCAATCTTGTATGCCCCAGCCAATTCAAAATCCTTTCCCACAGCTTGTTTGTATTCTGGCAGCCAAAATAAAGATGTTCAAATGTTTCCTCAGATCTTCCACAGAAAATGCACTCTGTCTGCAATTGAATGCCTAGTTTAGCAAGTTTATCCACAGTTGCTATTCTTTGGTTAATATCCAACCACAGATGAAACTTGAATCTACAATGGATTTGAGAGTGCATGTGAATATTCTTCCATTCAACCTTAAGGAACTTGGGCTGCAGCTGGACTTATGCCTTGTGTATCTGAAATTTACCCTGCTTCACAAAGCTCTCCAGTATGGTTACAGTACTGTGTTGATCTGCCCTCATTTTCAAGACTTCATCTTTTGCCTCTATGATCTTCCTCACCACCCATGCTGCTGCTTTGGGTGTGTATATATCTTCAATCTCTTTGTTTTTGATGTAATAAGTAAGTGCCCATCTAATCCATAGTGCATCTTTCTTCTTCGCCAGAGCCCGTATGTGTTTTAGTACTGCTGCTTTGTTCCATATCTTCATATTTATCACATTCAATCCACCTGCTGATTTAGGTTGGCATACTTTGTCCCATGCAATCAAAGCTTTCCTGGATAACTCATTTGAACCAGTCTACAGAAAAGTTCTGCATATAGTCTCTATCATCTTCATAATCTTTTTTGGGATTAAGAAGATTTGAGCCCAATATGTTTGTACACCAAACAGGACTGATTTGATAAGTTGTAGCCTTCCTGCGTATGAGAGCATCCTTGCTGACCAACATCTGACTTTCTCTGTAATCTTCTCAACTAAAGGCAGGCATTGATGGATGTTCAGCATCTTTTCAGACAATGGAACTCCTAGATATTTAAAAGGTATACTTCCATTTGCATATTCAGTAAGATTGATGAGTTCTTCCTCTATATGTTGTGATACACTAGCAATATAGATTGAATTCTTCTCTGCACTTGCTTGCAGTCCAGATGCATTTGAGAACTTATTGAAGGCGTTCTGCAAAGCATTGACTGATTGTTTGTCTTCCCTGCAAAACATTAACAAATCATCAGCAAAACAAATGTGTGTCACTCCTAGATTCTTGCATTTTGGGTGGTATCTGAATTCCTTCTGCACAATTAGTGTACTCATCTCCCTTTGCAGATACTCCATAGCACACAAATAGGTAAGGAGATATTGGGTCTCCTTGTCTAATACCTCTCTTAGCAGGGAAAGATTTAGTAAGTCCTCCATTGAGTGCTAATGAGTAGGATATTGTTGTCACACACTCCATGATTCATCCAATAAACTTCTCTGGAAAACCAAGATCTGTGAGCATAAATCTTAAAAATTGTCAGTCCAGTGAATCATATGCCTTTTTTAAATCAACCTTGAGTATGCATCTTGGCGATAGCCCCTTCCTGCTGTAACCATTAAACAACTCATGGCTAAACAATACATTATCCACAATGCTTCTCCCTTCTATTAATGCAGTATGTGATTTCCCAATTATACTCTCAATTACCTTCTTAATCCTTTTAGTTATTATTTTTGAAATAACTTTGTACACTGTAGTGCAGCAAGCAATAGGTCTATAAACTTTCACAGTTGTAGGAGTTGGAACTTTGGGAATCAGTGTTATAACTATACAATTCCATGCTTGCTTCATTTTACTTGTCTGGAAAAAGAACACCATAGCTTCATAAACCTCCTGTCTTACTTCATTCCAGTATTTTTTAAAGAACTCTACTGGAAAGCCATCCACACCAGGAGCATTGTCATTTGGCATGTCTTTCACTGCTGCATCAACTTCTTCATAAGTAACCTCTTGGATTAACTCTTGTTGTTGTTGCATTGATAAGCATACACCTTCTTTGATAATTTTGGTATTAGGACATGGTTTGATCCCAGTGGCTGTTCCCATAAGCTGCTTGAAAAAGGTGACAAATTCTTGTTCTACTTCTTTTGGTTCTGTAACTCTAAATCCCTTTTCACTGTACACAAAAGTGATTGAATTCCTGCTTGCTCTCATCTTCAGTTGGGCATAGAAGTATTTTGAATTTGAATCTCTATAATCTATCCAGTTAACTCTTGATTTCTGCCTCAAGATCCTTTCTTCTATGGTACTCCACTTCTCTAACTCCTGTAGTATCTGCTTTTCCTTTTCTATCATTTCTTGATTTGAAGGGCTAATTTTCAGATTGCTTTGCACATATTCTAGCTGCTGCCTGATCTGATTCATCCTTTTCTCATAGCTTTCCATCTCCTTATTCAATCCTTTTGATACATTCTTCAGCTGTTGTAATTTCTGCCATATACTATCCATAGGATCACCTCCCATCTTTTGCCTCCATATATCCTCTACCATAGGTTTAAACTCCTTGTGCTCCATTGTTACTACATATAGCTTGAAAGGTTTAGGATATATATTTTTCCTCTTCCATAATTGGATCACTATAGGAGAGTGATCTAATACTCCAGGTTCCAGACACACAGCTTCCACATTTCCATATTCTTTGATCCATTCAAAATTGCTAAATGCCAAATCAATTCTACTATATACTCTATCATTAGTAGATTGTTTGTTACACCATGTGTAGAAGCAGCCTTTTGTCTTCAAATTGGTCAATTGTATGGAGTCAATACAGTCCATGAAATCTTTTATCTCATTCATAGTAATTGGTTGCCCCAACCTATCCCCGGTATTTAGGACACTATTAAAATCACTACTTATGAGCCATGGAATTTGAACTAGATTTCCCATCATTTGCAATTCACCCCATAAACTTGTTTTTTCCTGTTGTTTGTTCTTAGCATACACAACTGTCAGCATAATCTACTGTCCGATCACTGCATCACTCACTACACAGTGAGTGCATTGTTCATGAACTTTGATTACATTGACTGATATGTTTATCTTCCACATCAACCAGATTCTACCATTCTCAGCCTTAGTATAGTTGCAACAGTAGCCCCAATCTCTTGATACTCTGTATAGTATTTTTTTGCCTTCTTTTCTTTTACTCTAGTTTCTAGACATCCTAAGACATCCACTTTATTCTTTTGCAAAAAGTTTTTCAGTTCTTTTTGCTTATAGGGCTTATTTAGCACCCTTATATTCCATGTACTGATGATCATGGGGGGTATTGTATAAGATCAGGTTCCAAGACCCCTCCCTGTACAGCACTTTGTTCCACTTCTCCTAACACTTGAAATCTGTTGGCATTGTTTACTTCTGCATATCTGCCCTGCATTCCTAAGGAGGTGCCTTGTTTGTCCACTTCATTTTGTATCATCTTGCCTCTTTAGACTGCATCATCTTCGTGCGTCTCCTTGTCCTCTTTTGTATGAGGCTGCAGTAGTTGCATTTCCTCATTCTTCTCTTCCTTGTCTTGTTGTTCTTTTGGTTTCCATTCTTGCATGATTCTCCTTCTTTTGCCCCTATTTATCCTCTTTGATACTTGGAATTCTGCATTCCCCTCCTTCTTACTTACTTTCCAGCATTCAAAGATATCATGTCCAAAATGTAGACATTCAGTACAGAACTTTGGCTTTCATTTATATACAATTTCCTGTTGCTTGACACTCGTAGGAGTTATAATTTCTATAGTCTCCACCAAAGGTTTTGTTATATCAACTTTCACTAAGACTCGCGCATAAGATATTTTCCCTAGTTCAGCTGCGTATTTGTCTGTGTACATCAGCATCCCTACACCACTAGCCACCTTACTCAATGCATCTGTAGTCCAATATCCCGCTGATAAGCTAGGGATTTGGATCCAAAGTGGAATAGTAGTGATACATTTAGGGTCAAAGTAAAAATTGCTTTCCCAATTCTATAGTATCAGTGGTTTGTTGTAATAGGTATACGGACCCGCCTGAATAATTGCTTCCTTTTCCTTTACTATTGCAAATCGATACACATAATAACCATCTTGATGGTACAATATTTGAGGTTTGTCTACAAAATCCCAAACAGATTTTACATAGCTCACCATAGATTTCTCATACGGGGTTTCCCCCAATACATACCCAATTAGAGTATTATCCCAGTATTCCTTTAGTTCATTTACACCTTCTTCCTCTATTTGAATTACCACCTTACCTTCTCTATGGCTAGGTGGTACATATTCCAGCTTCATCCCCATATGAGAGCTCCTGTTCTGCTTCCTGATCTCCTCTGTATGTATTGTGCTCTCCTTTTCCATTGCTGTTTTTCCCAGATCTGGATCTGGAGTTTGCTTCGAAGATCCAGCTTCAGAAAATTGCAGACGCTTTGGACTTGTTGGTAGCTGTTCTTTGCCTTTCTGCGCTGCATGTACTGTGCTCACATTCTTACTGTTCCATTGGTTCCTGTTCAGTTTTTCATTTTCGATTAGCTCATTTTCTTCACAAATTGGTTGAAATCCAGCTGGTAGAAAGCTTCCAAAGGTTAATGGATTACTAGTTTGCATTATAGAGTTCACCAGCGTAGTCACACCGGCCGCCGACGTTGCTTGCTTGCGTCTCCTTTCCATCAGAGGTGCACGTTAGCCTGCCTTGGCTTAGCGTGCGCCGAGAGCCTGCCTTGGCTTAGCATGCACATTAATGGTCTTTTGTTGTTCTCTCAATATTCTTACTATTTTTGTAACGTGCTCATCTTCAACATCATCAGGAGTCTCCTCCCATACATGTTAGGGATATTTCCCGCCATGAACCGGCATTGCTACATCCTCTTCATTGCGGGTGTCATTGATCGAATCCTTGTGTTATGGTAGATTTTCTTGTGTCTCAACGTTGTGTGGGATGTTGACATTGTTAGCTGTCATTTGTTTACAATTTTTTCTAAGAAACAAAGTATCAAACATGTTAGTAATGGATGCAAGGATCAGCTCAATTACGCAGCTGTCTAAGCCCTGCATAGGTGCCAAACTGTTTGCTCGTAAAACAGTACAATTAAATTAATAGCGTGATTTATAGACAAGTGAATCGATTTGATCCCAAAATAATAAATAAATTAAATTAAATACAAGACTTAGTGTTGAAATCAAGATAAACAGCAGATAGCTTGGTTCCGGGGGCAGGGCTTCTGAGGGCAGCAAAGAATAACGTTAGATAGAAAATAAAGTGCTATTTAGCTTGGGAGCAATGTGTAACGTAAGTTTGTCAGAATTTTTTCATGTTACAATAGTTGTTGAAGTCGCTATTTATGGCCATACCTAGGGTACAAGGTCTTAGGATCAAGCTCCTCTTAAATGACAATAATGGGAGCAATTGATGAATGTGTAACGGAAGGTCATGAATGACAAAATTCTCCATATATAACGGTTGCGTATTTAATACTGAGGAATATTCTTCATTGTATGTCATCTGATGACAAGCATTCGTATGCTCCCGTTGATGATGCTCCCTTCAGGATCTACCCGGTGCCAACCGTAGCCGTTGTTCTCGGTCTTGGTTTTCACTTGCTTCATCTTCCGTCTATATATAGAGAGAGACCCGTTCCAGAAACATTCAAAGTTGTTTGGTTCATCATGAACTAATCCTACTAGTAAATTATTAATATAGGAAGTTATACGGTTAATTATAATATGGAGATTTTTATACATACAGCTTGCAATCCACAACTATTGACTTAGTTGCAAGGATTTCTTTTATCTATTTCGGTGCTCTTAATTAAGTCAGTCCTACTTACATTATTTATTCGATTCCAAATAAGCAGAAATGACATGGGATAACCACTATTTAAGATGGTATTTATTTTTTATCCAATAATTTTAATGTTGAGCAAAAATAACTATTACTTCATTAAAATTTATATGAAAAGATATTTTACCTTTTCTTCCCTTGCTTTTCTTCCCAAACCCTCGCTTCTCTCTCTGTATCAAATACATTGGAAATATTGGGTACCGTTGTGGAACTCCTGCTTCATATAGAGCATAAATGAGTTCAGAATCCAAATAGCGGTTGGTAGGAGAGATGAATGTAATGTAATAGCAAAAATATTCCTAGATTTTTTTTTTAATATAAGTATTGTCCTAAAAAAATTTAATAAGCACTATGATAAGATTCTTTCTTGATAAGAACGCCAATTGTAAATCTTGTCTATAACTCCCATATAAAGTTGTTAATCTTGATAATTATTTTCAGTGAGCTAGGTCGAAACCATGACTCTATAGCATTTTCCAAAAAGGTTCGCACCAAATCTAGAATTCAGATGCAACCTAGAGCTATTGAAAATATTACTTTTGTGCTACATGGAGATTGACTTTAAGACAGTATTTTCTCAATGTTCTGTTCCTGGTCAAACTTTAACTAACCTATTGTACTCTCATGTCGTTTATTTAGGCATTTACAGAACGAGGAGAAACATGTAAAAAGGAAGGAGCTTAATACTGGGGGAAAAAACGGTATAGGAAAGGTTAAGGAGCTCAGTCATCATTACTTTTAGGCTACAGCTATGAAACAACACCCTACTAGCTTTAAAATGAGTGAGTTTTAGTTTCCTGAACATAGACTAACAAGCTCAAAAGTTAAGCATAATAGGTCATGAATTTATAGTTATGTCACACCTCCTTTCGGCGCGCCCCCACCCCGAGGGGCAGAAGCGGGCGAACGGGGAGTTTTTCCAATTAAA
>MU678738.1:16503-27510 GCA_026770625.1 Nicotiana glauca
AACCAAACCTACAGACATATCTTATAACATCATTCAAACTTGTTCAAATCCTTAAATCACCTAAAACAACGCCGGAAACATGAATTACTCAATGATTAGAACTTAAGAACTTCAAAATTTAACCAAACTCGCTTTCGCTTCAAAACCTAACCCAAACACGTCCGATTGACCTGAAAATTTGCACGCACGTCCAAATTGACATGATGAAGCTACAACAACTTCAGGAATCCCAACCCGACCCTCGGATCAAAAATTCACTATCGGACCGGAACTTCAAAAATTTCAAACTACGGCATTTCAAGCCTAAATGAGCTACAGACTTCCAAAATACATTCCGAACATGCTCCCAGCCCCGAAATCACCTAACGGAACCATCAGATTTCCATTCCGAGGTCATCTTCACGTTGTTCCGAATACGGACCATTTTTCAACTCTTAAATTCTCATTTAGGGACTAAATGTCCCAAAACACTCCGAATCCTAATATCGAACGTCCCGGCAAACCACAATAGCAGAAATGAACTTAGGGAAAGCAGTTGATGGGGTATCGGGGCATGATTTCTAAAAACGACCGATCGGGTCATTACACTTGATCCTTACCCGTAACCATATGCTCGAAATCATTAGAATCACACCTCATCTTGTGAATTTGTCATGATCGTTGCTGAGAGCCACCCGCTCTGACTGGGCCCTGAATATAATCAAATCCATGAGTCTTCCATCATATGAATACTCCCTTGGCGAAGAACCCACCGAATCACTTCCCTTGGAACCCACATCTATATAAAGAAAAATCCTGAATCTTTCCCCAAGTCTGAACATGGTCCAGTAAGGCCAACGATAGCCCACCTTTAATACTTCCTTGCTCAAATTACCACTTATAGTCCTTTCCCGTAGCTGAAATAGCCCATTGATATGCTAATAGCCAAAAATCCCGCAAGTAGTTAACCATACAACCCAATCATAAGCGGTGGGACTCTCCCACTTAGCATGAAGCCATCATTTCACAAACCTAGAACTCACCCATCCTCTTTATCTCTTATTGACATAACCTCGCGCAATCAACCGCCAAAGTTATCGAAATCTTTTTGTAAAACCCCTTCTTATATTCTGACTCATCAAACAGATTTCTTTGCTATATAATTGATAGAATTCTTCGCAGAAGCCTCGCCAACCACACGACCACTAACCTGCTCTCTTGGGTAACCCACATATAAAAGCTCTCCCCGGCATCTTCCAATGCTGCTGCACAGGATACAATTATTACGACATCAATAACACATCCTGAGTCTGAGCTGACTCCCTAGCTGCACAGGTCCATTTACCCCTCGCGAACATCATTTAAGTGTGCGACAACATCCTTTCAATTCAAGGTCATGCTACATCCTTCTTCATTTAAGCGGCTCCTTTCCGTTATATTAAATCTCTGGTCGCACAAGAATCCCTACTTCAAATTAGATCCGTAGACCCCAATAACCAAGCACCAATATCCTCATATCGTTCCAGACTCTCCTTAAGGCGCATAGTCATCTTATTACCAAGCCCCTACACAGCTCTGCTGCTCTCCCACTTTGGCCAAACTCACTTCTTTAATCAACTGCTTGACCTGCGCTCCCTAAGCCTGGCCTTTTAGAAGTTTAAAACTCCGCCTAACCATTCCAACATGTCCTTCTCATCTTTTGTTGCTCAGTCGTTGCCTTAATAAAATTTATCTTCATAGAATTTGAATCCACAATTTGCTACTAACTCCCAACTTTTTTGAAGGTCATCTTTCTCAAACCGTCAACATTAGAAATATTGATTCAATCCTAAACTACTGCATTTTGCGATATATGACAGTTGTATCTCCAATTCTATCTCACAATACCTTACCCCAAAGGCTAATTGTAGAAGGTCATAACACCGAAAAACTTAACACGTTCAATTAGAACAACGACATCCCATCATGGAAGAAAACTCTACAACGCTTGCAAATACCTAGTCTCATTACTTCCACCTGGGCAATCATCCTACCATCATATCAGTACTGCACAACATTCATTCAGAAGCATCACGACAACTTGTGCATAACCTCAAAGCTCTCAAAAGTACTGCTGCTGAGCCGAAACAACAGAATATCCTTCCACAAGGCGACGATAATAGCTCAAATGACCCCGCAGGGAGAAACACCCGCACCACATTCGTAGTGCTATTAAAATTTTTCAATACTTGATTTATAACAAGCGCTTCCCGTCGTATAAGATTGAGCAGGAAGGAGACAAAGGCGTAAGCCTCACATGAATCACATCGCACGATAAGGAATAAAGAAGAGAAGTACTCCTAACAGTCCTGCGGCCTCCTGAGGATAAGTACAGACGTCTCTGTACTGATCCGCGAGACTCTACTAGACTTGCTCATGACTCGTGAGACCCTAGGAACCTAGTGCTCTGATACCATATTGTCACGACCCAAAATTCACTAAGAGTCGTGGTGGCGCCGGACACTGCTGTCAGGCAAGCCAACCAAGAATGCATAATCAAATTCCAGTTTTAGTATTTGCGAAAATCATTTTTCTTATACGTTAAATATTAAACAATAAAGATTTTACAAAAATGAACGTAAAGTCAATAAAGGACTTAATACTGAATAAT
This sequence comes from Nicotiana glauca, assembly GCA_026770625.1. NCBI lineage: Eukaryota > Viridiplantae > Streptophyta > Magnoliopsida > Solanales > Solanaceae > Nicotiana > Nicotiana glauca. The sequence continues at coordinate 19,133 of MU678738.1, forward strand.
CCAAAATCCTCCCAAAACCCAGTGTCACAAGTGCATGAGCATATACTGATAGGGAAATAAAAATACAACATCTACCCAAAATATAGTGGACAGGAAATAAATACAATTTGCCGAAAGGGACTACACTAGCTGCAGGTCACCTCGAATAATGCAACTCTCTTAGTCCCAGAATCATCCGCGCTGCTACGCCTAGTAGGCTGCTAGAGGTACATATACCTGTGCAATAAAAATGCACAGAAGTGTAGTATGAGTACGTAAAAAACATGTACTCAATGAGTATACCGCCTAATCTTGAAGAAGTAGAGACGAGATGGCACTTACTAGGGGTCAATTGACAATATACTAACAATGTGAGGAAATCATGGATTTATATAGCAGTTCTAATTCATGAAGCCGGAAAACAGGTAAACACCTTCAACAAATAATCAAGGATTTTCAAGGTTTACTCTTTATTATCTTATCAATTTATATCAAGCCACGAAGGGCAAATTTCACATTTAACATTCTCAAAGGACAAATAAAATGCGCAAATCACACCAAGTCGATGGTCCGATCCAACAGAAATATAAATTGTGCACTGACGAGGGTCGAACAGCCCGAACCATAGATGCATCTATTACCCCGCTCGCGAATCTATCCATGCGACGTAGTCAACATAAAATAAACAATCACCGTGCTCGCGAACTATCCATGCGATGCAGGTACACATAAAATACATGCTCAAATAGCCAATTAAGGATTTATCGGGGAATAATTATCCAATTAAAATCAATTCTCCTTTTAAATATATTTTTTTTAAGAAATGAAGTTTAATCCTTTTAGAAATTCACTTACTAATTCAATGTGATTTAAGCAATTCAAGCTATCAATGGGTTCATAAATAATCCAAGTATAACATGCCTTTGGGTCCTAACTACCCGGACAATAGCATAATAGTAGCTACGCACGGACTCTCATCACCTCGTGCGTACGTAGCCCCCACAAATAGGAGCACATAATCAATTTTTTTCACCTATGGGGACAATTCTATCTTACAAGGTTAGAAAGGAGACTCACCTTGCTCCGAAGATCCAAACTGGCATTCCACGCCCTTCCGAAGACTCTAATTGATGCACCACGCTCCAAAACTAGCCAACGGTTACGCAAATCCATTAATATATGCTCAAGTATTCATTACAATCTAATTCATAGCAATTCCTAACTCTGGTAGAAAAGTTGAGCAAAATGCCCTCGAGCCCACGTGCCCGGAATTCGAAGTTTTTCGAAGTTAATGATTACACATGAACTCACGAACTCAAATATATAATTTTCTATTAATTTCATCCCCAAATAGTGGCTAATTTCCAAGAATATAATTTCTAGGTCTTTCTACCAAAACCCCAAATTTCTACTAATTTAAATGCTCAAATCCATACATAGTTGGTGTATTTAACTCAAAATAGGTAGGGATAACTTACCTTATCACTAATGACGAAGATCCTTTCTTGAAACCCCTCCAAGAATCGCCAAAGCCAAGAAAATATGAGAGAAAATAGCCAAAATCCGATTTTTAAAACACCCTCGCTGCCTCAGCAATTTCCGCTTCCGCGGTCCCGCTTTTGCGGACAAAACGGCGCTTCTGCGGACACTGGGCTCCAGCCTAATTTTTGCTTCTGCGGACGGCCCACCGCTTCTACGGTTCCGCTTTTGCGGTCCTGGGCTGCTTCGCATCCAACCTCTTCTGCGGCTTCTTCCTTGCTTCTGCGGGGCCACTTTTGCAGTCCCAAATCCGCGGAAGCAGAAATACCAGAAGCAGCAGCTCCAGCCCCTTCTTCAAACTCCGAATTCGATCCGTTAGTCACCCGGAATCCACCTGAGGCCCCCGGGACCTCAACCAAACCTACCAACCAATCCCAAAACCCATTACGGACTTGCTCAAGGCCTCAACTCATATCAAACAACGTTAAAACAATGAGTTACACCCCGATTCAAGCTTTATGAACTTTCGAAATTTCAAACTTCTACTTTCGATGTTTAAACCTATCAAATCACGTCCGATTGACCTCAAATTTTGCACAAAAGTCATATTCGATATTATGGACCTACTCCAACTTTCGAAATCAGATTCCAACCCCGATATAAAAAAGTTCACTTTCGGTCAATCTTCTCAAAACCTTCAATTCTCCATCTTTAGCCAAATGACTTCAAAATGATCTACGGGCCTCCGAATTCACTTCCGATTGCGCCACCAACTCCAAAATCACCAGACGGAGCTATTCACAGTCTCAGAATCTCAAACAGACAGTGATAACACTGAAATGCACTTCAAGCCAAACTTATGAAATTTCTTCTAAAATGCTAACTTCCTCAATAGGCGCCAAAATACTCCTGGGTTATCCAAAACCCGAACCGGGCATATGCCCAAGTCCTAAATCATCATACGAACCTGTTGGAACCTTCAGATATAGATTCTGAGGTCGTTTACTCAAAATTCCAATCCTTGTTCATTCTTTTAACTTAAGCCTCCGAAATGAGAATTCTCTTTCCAAATCAACTCTGAACTTCCTGAAACTCAATTCCGACCACGCGTACAAGTTGTAATACCTAAAATGAAGCTTTTCATGGCCTAAGATTGCTGAGCGACGTGCTAGGGCTCAAAACGACCGGCCGGGTCGTTACAGGTAGTGTGTTTTTTCTAAACTTCATAGTGGTAATTTCACAATTTATCATTTGTCGTTGTCCATTTGCAGCGTATTGATGTGAGCGTATATTACTTGCACAAAAAATATTGCTATCACCTTCCACATTATACAAAAGCAAGATGTGCAATAACAGATTTACTTTTCGATCAATATATGACTATCATGGATAGTATTCATCCTTCAGAAGAAAAGTTGAAGATAATTGACAAAAGGAAGCAAAAGAGAATGGAGGCTATTAAGAGCAAATCAAAGAGAAAGAGGATATCCAAAGAACAGTTTGAAAAAGAAGAAGAAGTGGTTATTAAGCCACTTATGGACTTTTGTTGGTATTAGGAAGAATCAACGAATGAAAAGGTGGCCAACTACGTAAAAGGCCTCGACCTTTCCTGTGGTATCTCATGGGCATCTGCCAAAAAAGTATTCTTTCCATTTCGACTTAAGCCAAGGGAGGGCCAGATATCAATGCTCTACTTTTTGGATATCTGGACTTTGAAGATAAACTTATATATGTGTATGATTCCATGGGCGATGCAACATACCAGCGTGCGATTGAACATGTCAAAATTTATGCCCGGTTGATTCCATACTTTCTCAAATGCTTGAATTTTGGGGAAGATAATAAATTTTATGGGGACAATACTGTGAAAAAATTTAAAATTAAGTGGATGCACACACTGGAACAGACTAACAAGTACGTGTTTCACACATGTTTTACCATGCATCTTATGTTTATTATCTTTTGCCCTTGTGTTAACTATTCTTTAATTTCTTTTTCATGTGTTTTTTGCAATGTTGATTGTGTATATTTGCTATTATGTTTATGGATATGCGGTTGATGAGAGAAGATGTCTTCAATTTTGATCAAAGTCAAACATTGGCATTCAGGAGGGAATTGGCTGCCAATCTTTGGGCTCATGGAAAGTGAAAAAAAGATAGCGGCTATGAAACTCCATAAGAATGAGAAGGACATGATTGTGGAGATTTTGAAGAGTCTCTGTGTGAATTTTTTTATTAAAGGATTGGTTGGTTGTACATAATTTGGATTTTGTGAATATACATTAATTATTTTTTAGTTCACTTTTGTGTCATACAAATATATTTGTGTCTTTTATCATGAATTTTAAGAACATTTTTTGTTTGAAAAAACTTAAGTGTGACTTCTGCCTTTTGAGCTGAAGTTTTGTTTAAAAGTCATAAGAAAACTATTGAATCCAACACAAAAACTTCAGCTTATCAGGTGGTGAAGTTTTTTGAAATATGGTAAAAAACTTCAGGACATTCGGCCGAAGTTTCTTGAAAAAGGTTTAAGACAAAAACTATTAAATCCAACACAAAAACTTCTGCTTATCAGGTGCTGAAGTTTTTGAAAATATACTAAAAAACTTCAGCACATTGGGCCGAAGTTTTTCGAAAAAAAGCTTTAGGACAAAAACTATTGAGTCCAACAAAAAACTTCAGCTGAAGTGCTGAAGTTTTTGGAAATATACTAAAAAGCTTCAGCTATTGGGCCGAAGTTTCTTGAAAAAACTTAAGATAGAAACTATTGAATCCAATAGAAAAACTTCAGCTTATCAGATGCTGAAGTTTTTGAAATATACTAAAAAATTTCAACACATTAGGCCGAAGATTTTTGCATTTTCTAGCTACTTTTTGTGATTTATCATGTATATCAACTACTTTTTGTGCCCTTATTTTTTACTATTTTTTATTGCATTTACCAACTATTAGCATTTACCACTTACTTCTTCTGCCAACTACTTATGTTCTTTCATTTAATTTCTTTGAACAAAAAACAGGTAACAATCTCTTCAGTATTTATAGATATTAAATTGATTAGATGCATTCTTTGGCTATATTAACAATCTTTTCACTTGAAAATTTCATAGTCATCGATAGACTTCTATCCGATTTCTTTAAATTTGTATTCAAAGAAAAACAAGAAAATGTTGGCTAAGACATGTTTATTGGGTGTAGCAGGGAGTTCGTGAGAAGCAACGATAGTGAAGGAGAAGTTGAAATACTTCATATGTGAAGGGGAGTGGCCAGATCAAATACTCGAGCACCAGGACAATTTGCTCTTTTTACTAGTTGATAAATCTAACTTTTAGGAAAAAGAGCAAATTTCCTGCTGCTTGAGTTTTTGCTGTGGCCAGTCTCTGACACATATGAAGTATTTTGGACTTCTCCTTCACTATCTTTGCTTCCCACGAATTCCCATATGCACACCAGTAAGTATGTCTGTGGCCAACATTTTCTTGTATTTTTCTTATGAAAGTAGACGGGAGTTGCTAAAAGAATTATAGTACTAAACTTCGTCAACCTGTGTCTGACAGAAAACTCTTTGATGGAAGATATAATGAAGTTTTATGGAATGTGGTGAAGAAAACCAAGAAGAGAAACTATGACATTACTATGGAGAATATGAAGACACTCTGTGAATTTTTTGAACAGAGAATAACTTGTAAACAAAGAACTAATTTTTTCTTTTCTTCCAAAGATGTAAGTGAAAACAAAATTGTATTTTGTGAATATACATTATTTTGTGTGAATTATGTGACTTGGATTGATTCAAATATGTTTACGTCTTTTTTCATGAAGTTCAAGTATATTTTTGTTGAAATTCAGCATGCTAAACTTGAGCATGAAGTAAATAACTTTTGCTTTTTAAGCTGAAGTTTTGGTTAAAAGTCATAACTAAAGTGTCAAATGTAGGACAAAGACTTCATCTCATCACTAAATACACTAAATAACTTCAGCAGTATCTGCGTAAGTTATTTGAAAATTTTTTACGACAAAAATTATCGAGTGCAGGACAAAAACTTCAGCTTAACAAGTGCAGAAGTTTTTAGAAATGTACTAAATAACTTCAGCACATTGACCGAAGATTTTTGAAAAAGCTTTAAGACAAAAACTATTGAATCCAACAAAAAACTTCAGTTGATCAGGTGCTGAAGTTTTTTGAAATATAATAAAAAACTTTAGCACATTAGGCCGAAGTTTTTTGAAAAAGCTTTAGGACAAAAACTATTGAATACAATAGAAAAACTTCAGCAGACCAAGTACTGAAGTGTTTGGAAATATACTAAAAAACTTCAGCATATTGGGCCGAAGTTTCTTCAAAAAGCTTAAGACAAAAACTATTGAATCCAACAAAACTCTTGAGCTGACCAAGTGTTGAAGTATTTGGAAATATATAAAAAACTTCAGCTCATTAGGCCGAAGTTTCTTGAAAAGGCTTAAGACAAAAACTATTGAATCCAATAGAAAAACTTCAGCTTATCAAGCGCTGAAGTTTTTGGAAATACACTAAAAAACATTAGCACATTGTGCCGAAGTTTTTTGAAAAAGCATTAGGACAAAAACTTTAGCATGTTTTGGGTATTTTTTTAAGTTGATACTTATCTTTTTTGCATTTACTATCTACTTTTTGTCTTTTGTTAACTACTTCATCTTTCATTTAAATTTGTTTGACTATATAGTAAAAAGTTATTTTCCAGGCTGAAGTTATTTTTTTACTATATAAAAATTGTGGGTTTTACTAGGGCTAAAGTTGCATTTCTTTTTGCATTTACAACATACTTGTTTTTACCACATACTTATCTTGTTTTATTCAATTTCTCTGAACGTAAAACAGTTGAAAAGTTACTTTTACATTTATAGATATTAAATTGATTAGATGAACTCTTTGTCTATATTAACAAGCTCTTCGCTTGAAAATTTCATAGTCATTCATAGACTTCTATCATATTTCTTTAAGTTTATATTCATCCTTAGTCTTTCAGCTTTTGTTAAAGAAAAAATGTCTGGTGCAAGCGGAAGTGGGAATCCTAATATGGATGAAATTATGAAGAAGTGGGAGAGTTTGAAGTGTGAGTGGTACAATAACAAACCGATGGCTAACCTTATGCTTTTGTGGAATGAAATAAAGGCTGATTGGGAGAGAATCAGACAAAAGCTCTGTGCCAATGAATCATTCCTGAACAGGCTTAACCTAGAATGTAGTTGTGGAGATTATTCAACCTCGTTCGATAAGGTTGTGCAGCAGTTTGATAGTTTTGAGTTTCCCAGCTTGACCGACTATTCCAAGCTGCAAAACAAGTTGAGGATTCTTCTTCCTGTTATGGACAAAGTAATTGTTGAACAAAGTCAGCTACGTAATGAATTCGAGAAGTTGAAGATTGATCTTCTTGGATTGAGTGGTCTTTTGCTTGACTACTCTATAGTTATCTCCGATAGTGATGATGATGAAATATTTAGAGAAATTAAGGAGTACCGTGATGATGATGATGATGATGATGATGATGATGGTTGTAACCACCCGACCGGTCATTTTGAGCCCTAGCATGTCGTTCAACAATCTGAGGCCATGAGCAACTTCATTTCAGGTATTATGACTTGTACGTGTGGTCGAAATTGAATTTCGGGAAGTCCAGAGTTGATTTGGAAGGAGAATTCTTGTTTCGGAAGCTTAAAGTTGAATGAATGAACTAGGATTGGAATTTTGAGTAAACGACCTCAAAATCAGGATCTGAAGGTTCCAACAGGTTCGTATGATGATTCGGACTTGGGCGTATGCCCGATTCGGGTTTTGGATAACCCGGGAGTGTTTGGTGCCTATTGAGGAAGTTAGCATTTTTAGACGAAATTTCATAAGTTTGGCTTGAAACGCATTTCAGTGTTATCGATGTCCGTTTGAGATTTCGGGACTTCGAACAGCTCCGTGTATTGATTCTGGAGTTGGGGGTGCGGTCGGAAGGAAATTCGGAGGTCCGTAGGTCATTTTGAAGTTATTTGGCTAAAGATAGAAAATTGAAGGTTTTAAGGAGTTTGACCGGAAGTGGAATTTTTGATATCGGGGTCGGAATCCGATTTCAAAAGTTGGAGTAGGTCCTTAGTGTCGAATATGACTTGTGCGCAAAATTTTAGGTCAATCGAACGTGATTTGATGGGTTTAAACATCGAAAGTAGAAGTTTGAAATTCTAAAGTTCATAAAGCTTGGATTGGAGGTCGATTCGTGGTTTTAGTGTTGTTTGATGTGATTTAAGGCCTCGAGCAAGTCCGTAATGTGTTGTGGGACTGGTTGGTGTGATTGGTTGGGGTACCGGGGGCCTCGGGTGGATTTCGGGTGGTTAACGGATCGAAAATGGGATTTTGGAAGGCTGAGGTTTGCTGGTTGCTGTCATATCCGCATCTACAATTTTTGGACAGCAGATGGGGGGTCGCAGATGCGTCACTTCAACCGCAGAAGCGGTTTTGGTCTTGTCACGACCCAAATTCCCGAACCTGGTCGTGATGGCGCCTCTCGTGAAGACAAGGCCAGCCAACTAACCTAAATCGCCTTTTTTTAACAATTCTTAAACATATCGAATAGAAAATACAGATTAAATGACGTTGATTCAGTATATATACAACCCAACTCAGTCCGACCGGGGTGTCACAAGTCACGAGCATCTAAGATGTAGGAACACAACTACAGAGTCAACTATATATATGAAACGAAATCTGAAGTTCAAGATGAAATCCGGTGCCGCGAACGCTGGCGGTCACCTTGCTCAGCTACAATAATATTACCTTCAATTCTGCTAACAACCTGCTACCGGGTGATCAATACCTGCAACTGCACGCGAGGTGCAGGGAGTAGAGTGAGTACTTCCAACTCAGTGGTAATAAGAGTAAATAATGCTGAGAGGCAAGAA
>MU678739.1:35811-65260 GCA_026770625.1 Nicotiana glauca
GGGGGGGGGGAAGGTGTTAGGCACCCCCCAAGATCCACTAGAGTGGTTCCCGGCCATGCTACAATTGTGACTTTAAATATAATCAACAAATAAACATACAAGACAATTTCCACATAATGGTTACAAGTAGGGGAATGTAAAAAAGTTAAAAGCGTGTTGAAGTTTAGAAATAGGCGATTTCATAATTGTTTTATAAGATGTATAAGTGCAGAAAACAGGGGGTCAAATAACTGATGGAAATAATCAAATAGAGAAATGAAATGGGTAGAAATTTAGAAGAGAAAAGAGTGCTAGAAATTTAAAGACGTTTTGAATGATTAAAGCAAAATACAAGGTTTGAAAGAGCTGAAAATTGACAGTTTTAAAGAAAATAAAAAAAAATGTAAGCATATAAAGAGGGAGGGGGTCCTAGGCTTATAAATAACATGGATCACCCCCCGCAACACCCGGTAACCATTTATACACATGGTGTTATAGCGTGGTCATCATATCCATATCTACCGTTACCTACCCCGTTAAGGTATTAAATCGCTGAATGGTCTCGTTACTTATTGCATGCTTTTACCCGCCCCAATCCTATCAGTCTTAGAGGCAGTTGGGACTATTAGTCCTAAAGGGAAGTGAGATTGGCTTTTTGGATTTTTAAAATGACAAAAATCTAATTTGACAAATAAAAACACGTAAAGCAGTAAAATGGGACACATAACAGTTTAAAGACTCAAATGGGCTTCCTCATTCAAAGCAACAAATTATTTAGCATGACTTACATGTACTAGTTAGGTCTTTAATTAAACGTTAAAGGGGTGGCTGATTTATCACATATTTTCAGATAAGAAGTCCAAATTAGACCTGCCTGCTGATTGTAATTATTAAAGACTGGTATAGTTGATTAATTACCTACAGGTTATCCTAGATGAGGCCTATAAGCATGATATCTAACAATGTAGGAGGTGTACTGATTTTAAAGAGAGGCTACTGGTTTTATAAACAAAAGTTCTACAGATTTTACATGATCTTGCTATTGATTTTAATCTCACAGATGAAAGAGACAAAACTGGTTCAATTGATTATATCCTACAGGCATGGTTTTAAGGCGATTACATAAGTGCAGGAGTCCTATAGGCATGATATCTAAATGAAGTTGATTATCATTAAACCTATGATTATTTGCCTAATGATAGACGTATATATGCAGTAGTGCAGAAAACTTATAGGCATGGATTTCAATATGCAGTAACGAAATAAACTATAGGCAGGATTGCTATACAAAAACCTATAGGCAGGATCTTTATATAAAATAATAAAGTGATTTATAGGAAGGATATTTGTATGCAGCAATGACAAAATATAGACAGGATTGCTATATGAAAACCTATAGGTAGGATCTCCATATGTAATAATGAAATGACTTGTAGGCAGGATCTCTATATGCAATAACATAAGCGAGACATATTGTGATCGCAGAAAATAAAGGCCTAAAAACATGTTATCTACCCCATATGCATAACATGAGAGACCCTCCCCCATTTTTTACTATACACCCTATAGTTATTAAAATTAGTACAACTTGAATGAATCCAGAAAAAGTAAATAAAAATTACATCAGAAATTAAAATTCCAACCAAGTAGAGAATAATTCAGACTCCTAGTCTGAAATATGAAATAAACCAAATTCCAAAGATCAGATTTCCGCAGCCTTTCTTTTATCTGGGATGTCTCAAAGTTCCCAAGACTCTAAAAGGCTCCGGGCAATGCTCACACCCCAAACATATTACAGAATTATAGTGCAGGGTGGAAGGGGCAACCCTCAAATGTCCAAGTTTAGAGGGAACTCAAGGTCCCAAGGTAAGGCTCATAGGAGGGGGGGCAGAACTTAGAGTCTAAGAGTAAATGTAGGTGCACAGAGAGTGAATTAGGGAAGACCATTGTAGGCTGGTGGTCATGCCCAACAATTGAGGGTGCTGGCTCACCCCTGACCAGCCTGTTAGCCTAACATGGGGAGTTAGGATCCATTGAGGACCATGTTCTGACCTGGGTAGTAATTTGAATACTGCCAAGCCAAGAACCTTAACTTAAACACGTTATGGGAATAAGGGGTAGGGATTCATAATAGAAACAGGTGAAAGGAAAGAAGATACATAGTTTAATCACTGAATATGAATAGCAAAGTAAACAAGAGTGTTGAAGCTATAAAGTAAACACATAGGGGGTGAGGCAGAAAATTGAATCAGAAGATAACAGTCTCAAAGGAAACAAGTAAAAAGCAGTAATCTTGAAAAGGCCAAGGTGCAAGTAAGTAGTTCCTAAAGATTTCAAGCAAAGCAGAGTGTTGGAAGAGTATTGAACTCAAAGCAGTAATGCAAGTGTGTAAGTATTGAATTGGAAGTTAAGGGGTGGTCGTGTGCTGGTGTAGTGTAGGTCCTTTTATAGTGCAAAAAACAAGTAAGAAAGACAAGGAAATAACATTGAAATCAATCTCCCTTTTGTTAAGGGATTCTAATTTCAACGGGTGAGAGCCAGTTAAAGAAAGGAGTTTTTAATTAAAACCTTTTCAAAGTAGCGTAATAAGGGTAAATATATAGGAGTTATATAAGGAGAACAATCAATGGTACAAGGTTTGTGATAAATATAGAAAGGGAATCAATCAAACAACCAGTGAAATCAAAATTACAAGTTCAATGAGAATGAACCAGGCCAGGAAAGGTAAAGGAAGTTCAATCAAAGAAAAATCAGTGACAATCTGTCAACCTTATTAAAAGGATTTCAGAATCAATCAATTTGTTGGTAAACCTTTTGAAAGAGGAATTTCTCATATATAAAGCACACACATAAGTGAATCAAGTTATTTGGAAGAGAAGTTAATCAAAGAAAGGTCTAGAATCAAAAGCAAAAGTGGTATAAGTCTAGTTTGCTGACTCAAAACGAGTCTGGGAGTTCAAGGTCCCAAAATAGAACCCTAACTCACACACCAATAAAAATTGCCAAGAAACCCCAAAATCCTAGGGTTTCGAATTGAATCAGACATAGAGGTGAGAAAGCAAGCCACTTGATAGAGGCTCTGAAGTCTTTTCCAAAGACTTATGAGAAACAAACATACATGATAGAAAGAAAACTAATTCAAGGTCATGAGAACATATTTGAGGAAACCCGGAATTTACATAGGTTCAGAAGAAAGAGATGATACGAGCTTAAACAAAAGTAGATAAAATATGCTTAGTAAGAACACAAACAGAGTTTAGTAAAGTAAACAAAAATCAAAGAACTCGACCGTAAACACATATAGAAAAGAATAAGCAAAACAACATGGATTAACATATGAGCACAGGAATAACATGTAGAGTATAAAAATAAAATAGAAGAACAGTACATGCGTAGTAAAAGAAGTCAGACAAACACATATAAAGAAAGAACAACAGAGTCAGAAAGGTGCTTTTGAAAACCTTTCAGAAACCCTAAATGAAAGAAAAAATGATTTTGAAAAAGAAAATTTGGGGAAAATATTTTAAATGTTCAATAGAACATAGACATGTTCCAGATCTAAGAATATAAGCAATTAAAGAACCTCGGACAGCTTAGGGTTGCAGAGAAAAACCCTAATAATGAGAAAGGCTTGGGAACAGGTCTGATCTTGAGTCGGAGAGGTCAAGAATCTGGCTCCTGAGTCTCGAATGTGCTGGAGCATGGCCGGAGAAGACATGGAAACAAAGATCGGAGAAAATCGGAGGGAGAACCATTGAAGTCAGCTTTCCAGACCTTGAACACCCAAGGTCTAATGGAGGAGAGGGTGGGTAGAGACCATCCATAGCTTGGGAAGGCATAGATTCCGGTGAAAATCCAGTGAAGGAATAGAAGAACAGTACATGCGTAGTAAAAGAAGTTAGACAAACACACACAAAGAAAGAACAACTGAGCCAGAAAGATGCTTTTGAATACCTTTCAGAAACCCTAAATTGAACACAAACGATTTTGAAAAGAAAACTTAGGGAAAACAATTAAAATGTCATGTAACGCACATATACAACATAGATATAGGCAAACAAACAAAGGAAGAACCTCGAATGGCTTAGGGTTTTGGATAAAACCCTAGGAACGAGAAAGGATTGGGAACAGGTCCGATCTTGAGTCGGAGAGGTCAAGAATCAGCGCTCCTGAGTTTGGAATGTGCCGGAGCATGGCAGGAGAAGCCATGGAATCAAAGATCAGAGGGAGAACCATCGAACTCAGCTTTCTAGATGTTGAACAACCAAGGTCTAATGGTGGAGAGGGTGGGTAGATAACATCCATGGACTGGGAAGCCATGGATTCCGGTGAAAATTCGTTGAAGGGAGGTGGGAGGAGGCTAGGGTTTCAGAGAGTTGTTGAGAGGATTTGAAAGTGTTTTTGGATTTCAGGGCGGCGCATCCGGTGAGAATAAGGGAATTAGGGTAGGTTATTGGGTTTCATTAAGGAAGGGTGAGTCTTGGCCGTTGATCTCGAATGATCAACAGTCCAGATTTAGACGGGTAGGTGGGGAACGAGTTGGGTCGTTTAAATGGGTTAAGATTTGGGTTAAGTGGGATTGGGCTGCTCTGGAATTGGGCTCAAAATTGGGTCAATTAGAGGGGATCAGTTTGGCTATAATTGAAATGCAAATGGTGCTAGTATTTAAATAGCCAAGGTTACCCCTTTTATTTTATAAAATAGTAAAAAATAATTCTAAAAGCAAATTTAAAGTACTGACCCAATTAATAATATATAAATATCAATTTAAAAATACTAGAACTAATTTCATAATTATAAAATGCTATTAATCTTAAAGTAGGCTGAAATTGCAATTATGTGCAATTTAGTCTTTTAAATACCAAACAAATTTATAAAATTGTGAAAAAATTACCTTAACGATATTTTGGTGTAAGTATGGGAATAAAATAAATTATTCACCAAAATTGGCGATTTTGGGAATAATTATTGATTTTGTGTACTGCTAAAATTGATAGTAAATTGATTTTAAAAATCTTTAAAAATTATGAAAAATGACAAAACACTTAGATTTGAATATATATGCTATTTTGAGAGTATTTTGTATATAAAAATTATTTAGAGAAAAATTGGGTATCAACAGCTGCCCCTCTTTACCCGAGAAGGATGAAAGAGTTGTTAGGTAAAGATATGATGGCCAATTTGACCGAGCGAAACGATTTGAACAGTTTTGACCGAGATCTGGTTCTTGAGATGCCTACATATCCCTGGTCTTACCGGAATCAGGCCGTATGTAGTTTAGGATCTGTCGGCAGAAGATGCCGATGGAGATTCTACAAAGCGGACTAGATATGCGAATTGGGGTAGCGTTGTTCAGAGACTAATAGGCTGCGGGAACTGGAGCGGGATCGCTCCTGCTGAGACGACCATTGCCAATCGATTTACCTGCAAATGATCAATACAAACATTTATTGTGCATAAATTTAAATGTGATGCAAATTCCTATTGGACCATGAATGTTGTCTTTGGACGGTTAGGATGACGTCCTCAGACTATGAAGTCCTGGGCCATGAAGCGTACAATAATGGATTCACAGGCTATGAAATGATGCTCTAGGGCTATAATAATGATGCCTCCGAACTATGATGCCCTTGAATAATGATATGAAAAAGATAAAATGGGGTCCTCAGGCCATGGTATGGCGTTCTCGGGCTATGAAGATGGTGCCTCCGAACAATGACACCTTTAGACAATTTGGCGATCTTTCAGCCCATGAAATGTAGGATTTGGCGATGTTTCAGCCGATCCAAGACTTAAATGAAGTGGCGGTAGGCAGTCGATGCAAGATTTAAATGAAGGCGGCGATCTCTCAACTGATGCAAGACTTAAATGAAGTGGCGGTACTTCAACCGATACAAGATTTGAATAAAAATGCTGATATTTCAGCCGATTCAAGACTTAAATGAAGTGGCGGTATTTCAGTCGATGCAAAATTTGAATAAAAATGGCGACATTCCAGCTGATGCAAGACTTAAATGAATTGGCGGTATTTCAACCGATGCGAGATTTGAATAAAATGGTGATATTTCAGCCGATTCAAGACTTAAATGAAGTGGCGGTATTTCAGTTGATGCAAGATTTGAATAAAAATTGCGTTATTTCAGCGGATGCAAGACTTAAATGAAGTGGCAGTATTTCAGCCGATGCGAGATTTGAATAAAATGGTGATATTTCAGCTGAGGCAAGACTTAAATGAAATGGCAATATTTCAGCCAATGCAAGACTTTAATAAAATGGCAATATTTCAGCAATGCAGATGGAGGTAGAGCTTAACCTCGAAAGGCAGAATGGTAGCCTTATGCAATGCATAAAATGCAGATTGAGAAAGAGCTTAGTCTTGGAAGGCAGAATAGTAGCCTTATACAATGCATAAAATGCAGATGGAGATAGAGCTTAGTCTCGTAAGGGAGAGTAGTAGCCTTATGCAATGCAGAGAGATGTAGATGGAGGTAGAGCTTAACATCGGAAGGCAGAATAGTAGCCTTATGCAATGCGGAGAGATGCATATGGAGGTAGAGCTTAACCTCGGAAGGCAAAATAGTAGCCTTATGCAATGCAGAAAGTGCAGATGGAGACAAAACTTAGTCTCGGAAGGCAGAATAGTAGCCTTATGTAATGCAGAAAATATAGATGGAGACAGAGCTTAGTCTCGGAAGGCATAATAGTAGCCTTATGCAATGCAGAAAGTGTAGATGGAGACAAAGCTTAGTCTTGGAAGGTAGAATAGTGGCTTTATGCAATGCAGAAAATGTAAAAGACGAATGGTAGTAAAATCTCTTAGCTGATAGCTTGATCGTGATATTATGGTTGCTGGGTATATCATGTATGGATAGCAATTGTGAGTAGGTGTGATGGTTCTGAAGGTTGCATTCCTGAAAAGTATGAGTGTATAAATATACTTGATGATTTGCGACTTGGGTGCCTGCATCCAAAGAAAATCGTGAGTTATGTAGATGGAGAAGGTTAGTTCGTATCCCCATGGACTTTGCTCATCCTGCTTGGCTCTATTTTTCAGTGATACTGTGCATCTATGGGGTAGCGTTGCTAAACAAAGCGACTTGATGATAGAAGTACATGATTTAGTAAAGTATAACATAAATGTATAATTGAAAAATAATTTTTCTTTAAATGAACCGACGACTGCGATGCGATTCAAGACATTGCGACCTTTTTCGCTCTGGAATTTTGAGGGTCCTCCTCAAAATTCTACACCAGTTTACTGGGTTGCTGCTTCTGATGGCTACTTGCGGTAAATGGCTGAAATCAACTTCGAAATTTTGAGGGTCCTCCTCAAAATTCTGCCCCAGTTTCCAATATTGGGGGAAATGAAAATTTTATTGAATTGTGACCGAACCCATAAGGCTGCTATGTATCCACTCTTCAACGGGAATTAGGTCAGACGTATTTCAAATTACATAAGGAAATCATAAATGGTTACACATTGTATCGCTTGACTGCATCTGAGTTGATTGGTTTTGGCCAAACTTCTCCGTCCATTTCTGCGAGTGTGAGGGCTCCTCCTGTTAGAAACCGGGAACCGTGTACGTCCCCTGCCAATTAGGAGAGAATTTCCCTTTGGTTTCATCTTGATGTGGAAAGATTTTCTTCAATACCAGCTGCCCTTGTGTGAACCGTCTTGGCTTGACTCTTTTGTTGAAGGCTCTGGATATTCTGTTTTGATAAAGTTGACCATGATAAACTGCGTTCATTCTTTTTCCATCTATGAGGGATAACTGCTCGTAGCGACTCTTTACCCATTCTGCATCGTCGAGTTCTTCTTCCTGTATGATTCTTAACAAGGGAATTTCTACCTCGGCGGGAATGACTGCCTCTGTACCATAAACCAGCATATAGGGAGTTGCCCCGGTTGATGTGCGAACTGTGGTGTTGTACCCCAATAAAGCAAATAATAGCTTCTCGTTCCACTTCTTACGCTTTTCTATTATTTTCCTTAGTATCTTCTTGATATTCTTATTGGCGGCTCCTACAGCTCCATTCATCTGAGGTCTGTAAGCTGTAGAATTCTTGTGTTTGATCCTGAAAGTTTCACACATGGATTTCATCAAGTCACTATTGAGATTGGAACCATTATCAATAATGATCAACTCCCAAAATTCCGAATCGACAAACGATACGGTCGCGGACAAAGTCCGCCATGACTTTCGTAGTCACTGCCTTGTAAGAAGCTGCTTCAACCCATTTGGTGAAATAATCAATTGCCACTAGAATGAACTTGTGCCCCTTTGATACGACATGCTCGATGGGTCCGATGACATCCATTCCCCAAGTGGCGAACGACCATGGCGAGCTTGTTGCAGTAAGCTTGTTCGGAGGCACTTTGATCATGCCTGCATGTATCTGACAGCGATGGCACTTTTAGACATACTAGATGTAGTCCGTTTCTATAGTCATCCAAAAATAACCTGCATGGAGTATCTTCTTGGCACATGTCCCAACATGAATTTCCTCTAGCAGTTTAGATGCTTCCTTTGCATCAAAACACCTTAGTAATCCAAAATCAGGAGTCCTCCTATACATGATTCCTCCGCTGTGAGAGAAATTGTTGGACAATCTTCGAAGTGTTCATTTTTTAGTAGCATTTGCAAGTTCTAGGTATTCTCCCTTTGTCAAATATTCCTTGATGTCGTGGAACCAAGTCTTTCCATCTGCTTCTTCCTCGACATGAGCATAATAAGCTGGCTGATCATGAATCTTTACTGGAATATGGTCTATAAAGTTCTTATCTGGATGCTGGATCATAGATGATAGGGTTGCCAACACGTTGGCAAACTCATTCTGGACCCTGGGAACATGCCGGAATTCTGTCTTTGTGAATCTCTTCCTCAACTCCTGTACATGATGCAAATACGAGAGTATCTTGGAATTATTAGTTTCCCATTCTTCTCGGACCTGATGTATGAGCAGGTCTGAATCCTCGATTACTAGCAACTCTTGGATATTCATGTCAGTGGCCAACTTGATCCCTAAGATGCAGGCTTCGTACTCGGCCATATTGTTGGTGCACGGGAACCTGAGCTTCGCAGATACCAGATAATGCTGGTCGGTTTCTGATACTAGGACTGCTCCTCTGCCAACTCCTTTAAAGTTTGCTGCTTCGTCGAAATCATTCTCCGCTATCACAAGATTTTGTAATATCCTTTCTTACGAAGGATACCTCTTTGTCAGGAAAATACGTCTTAGGGGTTCGTATTCTCCGTCCATGGGATTTTCGGCAAGATGATCTGCCAGTTCTTGTCCTTTGATTACTTTCTGAGTCATGTAAACAATGTTGAATTCACTCAGCAGGATTTCCCACTTGGTTAGTTTGCTAGTGGGCATGGCCTTCTGAAAGATGTACTTCAACGGATCCATTCTTGATATGAGATATGTAGTATAGGCACAGAAATAGTGCCTCATCTTCGGAGCTACCCAAGTCAGAGAACAATAAGTGCATTCTAATAGAGAATACTGGGCCTCGTACGGGGTGAACTTCTTGCTGAGATAGTAGATGGCCTATTCCTTCCTCCTCGTTTTGTTATGTTTCCCAAGAACGCAACCGAACGCTCCATCCAACACTGCAAGGTAGAGTAGCAGGGGTCTACCTGGTTCAGGTGGAACCAAAACTGGCAGTTTTGACATGTATTCCTTGATCCTGTCGAAGGCTTTTTGGC
Source organism: Nicotiana glauca (assembly GCA_026770625.1). Taxonomy (NCBI): domain Eukaryota; kingdom Viridiplantae; phylum Streptophyta; class Magnoliopsida; order Solanales; family Solanaceae; genus Nicotiana; species Nicotiana glauca. The sequence continues at coordinate 45,501 of MU678739.1, forward strand.
AGTCATCAATCCATTTGGTAGTGCATCCTTCTTTAGCATCTTAAAGATTGGCTCACAATTGATAGTGGACTGAGCTATGAACCGGCTGATGTAGTTAAGTCTTCCCAAGAAACTCATAACTTCTTTCTTCTCCTTTGGTGGTGGCAATTCTTGGATGGCTTTGACCTTTGACGGATCCAATTCTAATCTTCGGCTAATCACAATGAACCCCAATAGTTTTCATGCGGGAACCCCGAATGCACATTTAGCGGGATTCAGTTTCAGGTTGTACCTTTTCAGTCTATTAAAGAATTTCCTCAAATCTTCCATGTGGTCAGTGGCTTTCTTGGACTTGATGATACCATCATCTATATACATTTTGATCTCCTTGTGTATCATGTCATGAAAAATTGTAGTCATGACCCTCATGTAGGTGGCCCCATCATTCTTTAACCCAAACAACATCATCTTGTAACAATACATCCCCCATGGCGCAATTGTTTTCTCAGCATCTTCTTCGTCTATCCAGATCTGATGATACCCAACAAAACAATCCAGAAACTATTGTAGCTCATGTTTGGCGCAATTGTCAATTAGAATGTGTATGTTTGGCAAGGGAAAGTCATCTTTGGGACTGGCCCGGTTGAGGTCATGGCAGTCGACACAGACTCTAACCTTCCCGTCCTTCTTTGGTACTTGCACGATGTTGGCTAACCATGTTGGATACTCTACTACCCTAAGAACCTTGGTTTTGACTTGCTTAGTGACTTCTTCCTTGATTTTCAGACTCATGTCAGGTTTGAACTTTCTGATATTCTGTTTTACCTTCGGGCATGTAGGATTGGTTGGCAGTTTGTGAGCCACAATAGACGTACTTAAACCAGTCATGTCATCATCTGACTAGGCAAATATGTCCTCGTATTCTCTTAGGAATTTCGTGTGCTCTTCCTTCTGTGATGACGACAAGTGGACACTGATGCGTGTTTCTTTGACATTTTTTGCATCTCCCAAGTTAATAACCTCAGTCTCGTCTAAGTTAGACTTCGGTCTATTCTCGAAATCCTCAGCTTTTTAACGACCTCTTCTTGTATATCATCTTCTTTCGAGTCTATATTCGTTTGTTGCGTTCTCTCGTTGCATGTCACAATCTTCTATTCATCAAGATAAGTAATAGTAATGTTGTGTAAATAAAGTAAATAATTAAAAGTAATAAGAGCAAGATTTATAAGAAACTGAAATGCTTTGATAAATTTCATAATTTTTTTGAACATATGAGCTCTTATTTCAAAAATTAAAATGCAGAAAGAAAGTAAACTAAAGATAATACATGGTGCTTTGTTTAGCCTTGCTACCCTGAAGCTTTCCGGGCCCTGGTGGTTCTGATGGACCAATTGTTGAGGTGTGCTCCTCGGCTCACGGCCTGTATAGAAGGTCCTTCATCCCCCTCCGCCTCGAAAATGACACAACAGTCCATATTATCATCCTCCAAAAACAAATTCCTCATCGTCGCCAATGCTTCCTTTTATTCCGACCCAAATATAACTTCGGCAGGCTGGAAAGTCTACTCCAAGCGAGGTATCAGATGTTCCAGTGGGTAGTAGGCATTTCTCCATGGTGGCAACCAGTGGTTGAATTCCTCCCAAGTGTATTCATATCCCAAACCGAAAGTGGTACCGTGTTTCTTCAACTTGATAGGCTTAGCAATTCCTTGGAGATTTTTGCCGAGTCCTTTGCCTAGTTCATTCCCGCACCAGGTTAATATACTTTCGATTTTGTTATCTCACCATTTATCCTTGTCCACAGTGTTGACTCGCTCGATGTGGTGGTAGGTTTCTCTGCTTATCTTTCTTCTTCCTCTGATTGTTGGGATGGTCTGGCTACTGTATATGGAATTGCTACCGTCGCCCTGAATAATCACCTCTTGGTGATTCCACTTAAACTTCACTGCCCGATGTAGAGTTGATGCTACAACTCTAGCGGCATGAATCCATGGATGTCCCAATAGCAAGTTGTAAGACACCGGGATGTCTATTACTTGAAAATCAACATCGAACCAAGTAAGTCCCATTTGTAGACATAAACTGATTTCCCCAATAGTGGACCTTTGGGAACCGTCGAAAGCTTTGACATTCATGGTTCCATCCTTGATCTCATGTAGGCTCCATCCCAATGTTCTGAGAGTCGCCAAGGGACAAATGTTAAGGGTGGACCCTTCGTCAATAAGAATTCTGGTGATGAAATAATCCTCGCACTGCACAGTGATGTGCAATGCTTTATTGTGGCTTAGCCCTTCCAGTGGTAGCTCATCTTCAAGGAAAGTGATTTTATGACTTTGCAATACTTGCCCTACAATGTTTTCCATTTCTCCTCTAGTTATGTTGCTGGCTACATATGCGTCACTTAGTATCTTTAACAAGGCATTCCTATGTGTATTGGAGTTTTGCAGCAGAGTTAGGATGAAGATCTGTGCTGGTGTTTTATTCAGTTAATCAATGAATGAGTACTCCATTGCTTGTATCTTCCTCCAGAGATCATCGAGCCTAGTTTTGGTAGGCCGTACAGAGGCCTGATTAATTGATTCAGCTAAATGTTCCGGAGTATAAATCCTGCCGGTTCTTGTCTTTTCCTGTGCCGCAACTACTTCTCCGGTTTTAGCTTTTCCTTTTCTCCTTGCCTTGGCTGTGTAATCCCAAGGGATGGCATTCGTATGGATTGGTGCTATGTATGACATTGCCACTGGGATGGGTACCCTTACTTTGGAAGGTAACATATCAACTTCAAATGGAGTAGGTGCCTTTGGGGACCCAAACTTGACCTCAATCGGTCCCGGCGTCTTTGCAGAAGAAGGTGCTTCGAACTCGAGCAGTACAGACATGTCCAATTCAGCATCTCCAGAAGGCTGGATCTGGACTACAATTAGATTAAGTTTGACTATCGGTTTCTTTGGATCATCACCTTCATCGATTAATCCGATCGATCCTTTGGGGTCCCAATCATCTTCTATCTCAATCATGTGAACACCTATACCCTTATAGTCTGGTAGAGGGTTGTTGTGGACATTCGAAGCAGGATCTTTTGCCACGATGATCTTCTTGTCAATCAGAGCCAGGATCTTATCCTTTAGAGAGCGACATTCATTAATGGTATGCCCATTCATGTCGAAATGGTATGCACATGTTTTGTTTGGGTTGATCCATTGGGAAGGGTTTTGTGAAGTTGTGGAAGGGATAAGGGTGATGTAACCAGCAGCTTTAAGTCTTTCATATAGCTGGTCATTTGATTTGGCAATGGCGGTGTATTGTTTGGGAGGTCTGCGGTCGAAGTTTGGTTGGGGTGTAGGGAAATTTTGGCGAGGTGAATTATAGTGGGCTTATTGGGTGTTGTAGGCTTGGTAGACATGTGCGGTTTGGGAGTATTTGGGTGAAGTAGGATGATATGCGGTAGGTGGAGAAGATTTGTAAGCAGGTGGTGTAGCTTGGTACGAGGGCAAATATTCTTGGTAATTTGAGGTAGGTTGATACGTACGAGGGGGTATTGGGTATGTTTGGTATTTTATTGGGGATTTTGTTCTCTATGCATCCATCACGGCACCCACATCCCTTTTTTTGGACGTGCCACCAGACTGTAAAGCCTTGTTGGTAGCCATTAATGCTTCAATGTTAGTGACCATACCACCTTTGATACCTTTCTCGATCCTCTCCTCTAGCTTGATGATGTCGGAAAATTTCTAGCCTTCAATCAACATCAACCTTTCGTAGTACAGTGGGTCTTGAGCCCAGACAAAAAAGCTATTCATTTTTTTTCTTCTAAAGCCGACCTGACCTTAGCGACTTCTGATCTCCAACGAGTAGCATACTCGCAGAATGTTACCTTGGGTTCCTTGTTCAAGTTTTTGATGTAGAACACATCTGGCGCATTCTCTGTGTTGAATCAGAAACTTTCCATGAAATTGGATGCCATACTTACCCAATTTGGCCACCTCTTCGGGTCTTGGCTAATGTACCAACATAGAGCATCCGCTTTCAGACTCCTCATAAATAGCTTCATACGAACCTTTTCATCCTTTCCTATTCCAACCAGTTTGTCGTAGTATGTTCTTAAATGAACTCTGGATCCCTGGTGCCATCAAACATCTCGAACTTGGGAGTTTTGTACCCCTCGGGCAGTTAGGCTTCTGGTTGAATGCAAAGGTCTTCGTAATTCAGTCCCTCGATCCCCTTGCTTCCTTTAACACACTGAACTCAGCTAGTCAGCTTCTTGAGTTCTGCGGCCAGATTCCTGATAAGAGAGTATTTATCATCAGACTCAGGTCTGCTCGAGGCGGGCTGAATGGGGTGTGGCATTTGTGAAGTTTAGTGGTTCAGGGATGATCAGCAGGGTGTTGCTTGAAGTGTGGCATGTGTTGCAGTGGTGATGGGGAGTGGATTGGTTTTGTGGTTTCAGGATGTTTTGAGGATGTATGGGATTTTGAGTGTTGGAGAAGTTGATATATGGGGTAGTGAGGGAAAATGACAAGCTTGCTAAGTTCCGAACTTGGTCTATTTCTTCCTGAAATTTCAATAACTTCTGTTCGAGCTGGGAGGCACTTTCCTTGGAAACCTGAATACCCTGAGGAGCCTCTACCCTTTCAACTGAGCTCACCTTTCTAATGTCTTCCATTTTCCACTTGTTCTTGTTTCTGATATGACTCGGAGGAGGAGGAGGCAGAGGACCCTTGGATATTGTGGAATATGATGGCGATGCCAGAGTGCACGAACTAACCTTTGGGAAAGGGGAATGAAACAAAAAGTAAAACCAAAAAGGTAACAAGTTAGTAAGGATCGTGAGAAGAAAACGTTGCAATATTTTAACACATAGTGAAAGAATATAAATCGTGTCCTAATTTGGGAGCCTCGTTGTGCCCGAGGTAGCCCTATCGACAAGTTGATTTGGAGAACTTATAATGCTAAATGCCTAATTTTATTGATAAAAATAAGATGAATCCCAAAACGACACTAAAATAGAATAAAATAAAATGCCACTAATGGCCATTGGCCTTATTACATTTAAAGCAAAGAAAAGACTCCAAACTATTTTGTCCTAGAAGGAATTTCCCCAGACTCGGCATCTTTAGCTCCATCGAACAGCTTTACCAGCTCACGTAGTCCCATCAGTAAGTAGGCTCTAGCCAAGTCTCCTCTTTCGTTTCCTTCAGCATTCTGGCATTTTTCAATCCCTTGGATGAACTTCCTTTCCAGTTCCACTAAACCCCGCTCCAAATACCCCAGTCGCTTGTTGGCACTGACAGCCATATCTTTCCTTTCTTCAATCAGCTTTTGATGGGCTTCTTGAATTTCCTGGTGCTCACTTTCGCATTCCTGAATCCTCTTGCGCAATTGATTGTACTTGACTAGTACTTCGGCCTTTTCGTCGATGACCCTGTGACCTCGAACAAACCCGGGTTGTCCTAACCCACTATGATCGTCTTCCAACCAACTTCGATAGTGCGGAGTATAACTATCATGGTAACTGTCTGGTTCTATGGAATCCTTTCTTAACATAATTTTGCAATGCCACATATGCTGGGCTTGACACTTGTATGGACTATCATCATCTTGAAAGTCGGCCCTCAAGTGACTCATTTTGTTGACCCTTGGTATAACCTTCTTTCTTCCTGCCTACCTCATTACTCGGAGAGGGACATAAGGATAAGTTCCTCTTAAACCGATGAGTATAAGAAACGGTGCATCCCGAGATCGGACAATGAACTCTTCAGTAGGGATCCATTTGAACATCCATTTCACTTGGTCCTCTTTTAGATTTTTGAACAACTCTACCTACCCTTTAGCATCTTCTGGTTGGGAAAACATGTTAGGCATATAGTTCATTTTCCTTGGATGATGGAAGGTGATATGATCATCCCAGTCTCTGCGCAGAATCTCTTGCCGATGTTCAACCCTTTGGAAGTGCTCTATGAGCCAGAGTTGGAGCAGTAAGTTACAACCCTCAAAGTGTTTGGCCCCTCGTTGACAATTTTCCAGGGCTCGGTATATCTCTGCAACGATTATAGGTACTATGCTAAAAGGCTGCTCGCCAATTCCTTCCATTAAAGTCTTGGTGACCATGGCCAGTTTGGTATGGATCCTAGCCTTCTTCATTGGAAATACTATCATCCCCAAAAGGTAGAATATAAAGTCGAAGACTCTTCTGTGGATATGCCCCAAAGATGTGAGGGCGAATTCATCTGGGTAAGTGCGGTAAGACTTGGTATGGCCGTATCTTTCGTACAGATAGTCGAAAGGAATGTAGGAATCCTTCAAGCAGGTTAGGTCTGTGTTCTTCTTTAGTCCCATCATTTTGAGAAAACCCCTACCCTTGCGATTTTCAAGCATAAGGAAACCCGGAGTTTCTTAGGGGATACCAGCTAGCCCTCCTATTTCCTCCAGCAAATGTGTCATTTCAAGGTCCCCGAAGTGGAACACCGACCTATCGCCATCCCAGAATAGAGTTGCAGCTTCTATGATTTTGTTGTCGGGTTGGATTTCCATAAGAGAAGGCAAATTTCCCAAGTATTTGCGGACGAGGGTCTGATCACTGGAGTGAAGGTCTTACCACCAGCTTAGCAACCTTGGGATAATCCATGCCGAATCTAGGGACTTCGTGCCTCATTTTTTGCAAAATAAAGTATTAGGCCCTTACCCCCGCCGGACTCGACTATTTAAATATCAACAATTGGCATAAGCAGCATTTTGTTCTCCAAATAAATGCACAGACGTGGTAATGTCCGTTTGGGTTCCAAGGAAACCCAGTGGACTTTGGACAAGGCTATCTTAAATAGTCATTATGCGGACAGCATAACCGACTCGACTAGGTTTAACAGTGATTCATGTACAATAGAACATAGTAAGGTTTCTATGGGGTGTTAGACCGGTACCCTTGAGCGGACAACTAGAGAGGGAAAGGCACGAAATCGTCGACTACACCGCTGATCTACTGGTTTTATCGCAAATATGCCTTTGCCAAATTTATGGGGTGATAATATCGGAAGGGCACAACCACTCATTATATGCGTTGCTATGGTATTCTGTTTGGCATGAGTGGTATATGAAGTTGAATATGCAACAAGAATGAAACAAGTTGTCACGTATTTGCACATTCATAAAGTAATGATTATAATAATTTTTCATAATTACAACAGTATTGAAGGAAAGCGGTAAAAGAAAGCATGAAAGAAAAGAAAAAAAAGAGCCAAGTCAGTTTTGTAGTAGAAAAGAGATAAAGACATTAAATAAAGGCAATAAGATGCAATAAAGTCACAAGTAGCATGAAATAGTAAAAGCCTAAAAAATATCCCCAACAGAGTTGCCATGCTGTCGAGGCCCCGTTAAAGGCAAAATTGGGTTTATGACATTTGGGCAGACAACTCATTTCCTTTTAGGAATTGGGTTTGTAATTGAAGAATCGCCACCTAATGATTAAGTGCATCAGGATACTAAGAAATTCAAAAGAGAAGAAGAACCAGAGAATGGGTAAAGGCTTGAAATTATCTCGGGGAGAAGGTGTTAGGCACCCCCAAGATCCACTAGTGTGGTTGTCGTCCATGCTACAATTGTGACTTTAAATATAATCAATAAATAAACATACAAGATAATTTCCACATAATGATTACAAGCAGGGGAATGTATGAAAGTTAAAAGCGTGTTGAAGTTTAGAAATAGGCGATTTCATAATTGTTTTAAAGGATGTATAAGTGCAGAAAATAAGGGGGTCAAATAACTGATGCAAACAATCAAACAGAGAAATGAAATGGGCAGAAATTGTGAAGAGAAAACTTGCTGGAAATTTAAATAGGTTTTGAATGATTAAATCAACATACAAGGTTTGAAAGAGCTGAAAACTGACAGTTTTAAAGAAAATTAAAAAAATCGTAAGCACATAAAGAGGGAGGGGGTCCTAGGCTTATAAATAACATGGATCACCCCACGCAACACCCGGTAATAATTTATACATGTGGTGTTATCGCGTGGTCATCATATCCATGTCTACCCTTACCCACCCTGTTAGGGTATTAAATTGCTGAATGGTCTCGTTATTTATTGCATGCTATTACCCGCCCCAATCCTATCAGTCCCAAAGGCTGTTGGGACTACTAATCCTAAAGGGAAGGGAGATTGGCTTTTCATAGTTTTAAAAGGACAAAAATCTAATGCGACAGACAAAAACACATAAAGCAGTAAAAGGGGACACATAGCTGTTTAAAGGCTCAAATAGGCCTCGTCGTTGATAACAACAAATTATTTAGCATGACTTACATGTAATAATTAGGTCTTTACTTAAACGTTAAAGTGGTGGCTGATTTATCACATATTTTCAGATAAGATGTCCGAATTAGACCTACCTGCTGGTTGTAATTATTTAAGACTGGTGTAGTTGATTAATTACCTACAGGTTTTCCTAGATTAGGCCTATAAGCATGATATCTAACAATGCAGAAGGTGTACTGATTTTAAAGAGAGGCTCCTGGTTTTATAAACAAAAGTTCTACTGATTTTACACGATCTTGCTATTGATTTTAAACTCATAGATGAATGAGACAAAACTGGTTCAATTGATTATATCCTACATGCATGATTTCTACGCGTTGTTGGTTTTAAGCCTATTATGTAAGTGCAGGAATCCTAGAGGTTTGATATCTAAATGAAGTTGATTATCATTAATCCTATGATTATTTGGCTAATGACAGATGTATATATGCAGAAATGCAGAAAACTTATAGGCATGTATTTCTATATGTAATAACGAAATAAACTATAGGCAGGATTGCTATATGAAAACCAATAGGCAGGATCTCTATATGCAATAATGAAGTGGCTTATAGGTAGGATCTTTATATGCAGTAATGACAAACTATTGACAAGATAGCTATATGAAAACCTATAGGCAGGATCTCTATATTTAATAATGAAATGACTTGTAGGCAGGATCTCTAAATGTAATAACATAAGCGAGAAATGCTGTGATTGCAGAAAATAAAGGCCTAAAAGCATGTTATCTACCCCATATGCATAACATGAGAGAGCCTCCCCCATTTTTTAATATACACCCCATAGTTATTACAAATTATTACAACTTGAATGAATCCAGAAAAAGTAAATAAAAATTACATCCGAAATTAAAATTCCAACCAAGGAGAGTCTAATTCAGACTCCTAGTTTAAAACATGAAATAAACCAACTTCCAAAGATAAGATTTTCGAAACCTTTCTCTTATCAGGGATGTGTCAAAGTTCCCAAGAGTCTCAAAGGGCTCTGGGCAATGCTCACACCCCAAACATATTATAGGATTATAGTGTAGTATGGAAGGGCCAGCCTTGCAATGTCCAAGTTCAGACGGAACTCAAGGTCCTAAGGCAAGGCTCATAGGAGGGGGGTAGAACTTAGATTATAAGAGTAAATGTAGGTGCATAGAGAGTGAATTAGGGAAGACCATGCCAAGCTGGTGGTCATGCCCAGCTATTGAGGGTACTGGCACACCCCTGACCAACCTGTTAGCCAAACATGGGGAGTTAGTATCCATTGAGGACCAGGTTCTGACCTAAGCAGTAATTTGAATACTGCCAGGCCAAGAACCTTAACTCAAGCAGTTAATGGGAATAGGGGGTAGGGATTCATAATACAAACAGGTGTAAGGAAAGAACATACATAGTTTAATCACTGAATATTAACAACAAAGTAAACAAGAGATCTGAAGCTATAAAGTAAACACACAAGGGGGTGAGGCAGAAAAATGAATCAGAACATACCAGTCTCAAGGGAAACACGTAAAAAGAAGTAATCTTGAAAAGGCCAAGTTGCAAGTAAGTAGTTCCCAAATATTTCAAGCAAAGCAGAGTGTTGGAAGAGTATTGAATTCAAAGCAGTATTGCAAGTGTGTAAGTATTGAATTGGAAGTTAAGGGGTGGTCGTGTGATGGTGTAGTGTAGGTTCGTTTATAGTGCAGAAAACAAGTACGAAAGGGAAGGAAATAACATTGAAATCAATCTCCCTTTGGTTAAGGGATTCCGATTTCAATGGGTGAGGGCCAGTTAAAGAAATGAGTTTTTAATTAAAAGCTTTTCAAAGTAGCATAACAAGGGTAAATACATAGGAGTTATTTAAGGAGAATAGTCAATGGTACACAGTTTGTGATAAATATGGCAAGTGAATAAATCAAACAACCAACGAAACCAAAATTACAAGTTCAATGAGAATTAACCAGGTCAGGAAAGGTAAATGAAGTTCAATCAAAGAAAAATCAGTGACAGTCTGTCAGCCTTATTAATAGAATTTCAGAATCAATCAATTAGTTGGTAAACCTTTTGAAAGAGGAATTTATCATATAAAGAATACAAATAAGTGAATCAATAAGGGATTGTCAAGTTTATTTGGAAGAGAAGTTAATCAAAGAAAGTTCCAGAATCATGAGCAAAAGTGGTATAAGTCTAGTTTGCAGACTCAAAATGAGTCTGGGAGTCCAGGGTCCCAACATTTATTTTTTGGCAATCCGCTAGACAATCACCTAGGGCAAGGTTTTATATATGTTAAAAAATAAATGATGGGGTCCAAAAATACAACCCTAACTCGCACACAAATAAAAATTGCCAAGAAACCCCCAAATCCCAGGGTTTCGAATTGAATCAGACATAGAGGTGAGAAAGCAAGCCACTTGAGAGAGGCTCAGAAGTCTTTTCCAAAGACTTATAAAAAACAAACATACATGATAGAAAGAAACTAATTCAAGGTCATGAGAACATGTTTGAGGAAACCCGAAATTTACACAGGTTCAAAAGAAAGAGATGATACGAGCTTAAATAAAAGTAGATGAAATATGCTTAGTAAGAACACAAACAAAGTTCAGTAAAGTAAACAAAAATCAAAGAACTCGACTGTAAACACATATAGAAAAGAATAAGGAAAACAACACGGATTAAGATATGAGCACAAGAATAACATGTAGAGTTGAAGAAGAAAATAGAAGAACAGTACACGCGTAGTAAAAGAAGTCAGACAAACACATATAAAGAAAGAACAATAGATTCAGAAAGGTGGTTTTGAAAACCTTTCAGAAACACTAAATGAAAGAAAAAACGATTTTGAAAAAGGAAATTTGGGGAAAATCTTTTAATTGTTCAATAGAACATAGACATGTTCCAGATCTAAGAATATAAGCAAGTAAAGAACCTCGGACAGCTTAGGGTTGCAGAGAAAAACCCTAAGAATGAGAAAGGCTTGGGAACATGTCTGATCTTGAGTTGGAGAGGTCAAGAATCAGGCTCTTGAGTCTCGAATGTGCTGGAGCATAGCCGGATAAGCCATGGAATCAAAGATCAGAGAAGATTGGAGGGAGAACCATCGAAGTCAGCTTTCCAGACCTTGAACACCCATGGTCTAATGGTGGAGAGGGTGGGTAGAGACTATCCATAGCCTAGGAAGCCATAGATTCTGGTGAAAATCCAGTGAAGAAAGGTGGGAGGAGGCTAGGGTTTCGGAGAGTTGTTGAGAGGATTTGAGAGTGTTTTGGGATTTCAGGGCGACGTGTCCGGTGAGAATGAGGGGGATTAGGGTGGGTTGTTAGGTTTAATTATGGTAGGGTGAATTTTGGCCATTGCTCTTGAGTGATCAACGGTCCACATTTAGATGGGTAGGTAGGGAACGAGTTCGGTCATTTGGAATTGGGTCGTGGGTTGGGTCCGAACTGAAATTCAGCTAATTAATTGGTTAGAATAAGGTCAATTTAGGGGCCAAAAATGAAATGAAATAGGGCTATAATTGAAATATAAATGGGGCTAAATATTAAATAGCCAATTTCCCCTTTTTATTTATAAAAAATAGTAACGAAGATTTTAAAAGAAAATTAAAAGTACTGAGCCAACAAATAACATGTAAATATCAATTTTAAAAATACTGGGACTAATTTTACAATTATAAATTGCTATCAATCTTAAAGTATGCTAAAATTACAATTATAACCAAACAAATTTATAAAAATGTACAAGAATTACTTTAACTATATTTTGGTATAAATATTGGAATAAAATAAATTATTCACCAAAATTATGATTTTGGGAATAATTATTGATTTTTGTACTGCTAAAATGGATGATAATTTGATTTTAAAAATCTTTAAAAATTAGGAAAAATGTCAAAACACTTAAATATGCTTATATATGCTATTTTGAGAGTTATTTTATATAAAAATTATATAGGGCAAAATTGGGTATCAATAGCTGCCCCTCTTTATTCGGGTAGGATGAAAGAGTTGTCGGGTAAAGATATGATGGCCAATTTGACCGAAGGAAATGATTTGAAAAGTTTTGACCGAGCTCTGGTTCTTGAGCTGTCTACATATCCCTGGTCTTATAGGAATCAGTTTGTATGTAGTTCAGGATCCGTTGGTAGAACATGCCGATGGAGATTTTTCAAGAACGGACGATATATTCGAATTGGGGTAGCGTTGTTATGCATTACCAGGGCAACGAAAACCGGTACGGAATCGCTCCTGCTGAGACGGCCGTTGCCAGCCGGTTTATCTACAAATGAGCAATACAAGCACATATGTTGTGCATAAATTTAATTGTGATGCAAGTTCCCATGGGACGATGAATGTTGTCTTTGGACGGTTAGGATAATGTCCTCGGACTATGATGTCCTGGGCCATGAAACATATAATACGGGATTCAGAGGCTATGAAATGATGTTCTCGGGATATGAGAATGATGCCTCCGAACCATGATGCCTTTGAATAATGCTATGCAGAGAGAAAGTGGGGTCCTCAGTCCATGTCATGACGTTCACGGGCTATGAAAATGGTGCCTTTGAACAATGACGCCTTTGGACAATTTGGCGATCTTTCAACCCTTGAAATGTAAGATTTGCCTATCTTTTAGCCAATGCAAGACTTAAATGAAGTGGCGATATTTCAGCCGTGCAAAAAATGTAAATACCAATGGCAATTTTTCAGCCGATGCATGATGAAGTGGTGATATTTCAGCTGATGCAAAATTTAAATGAAGTGGCGATATTTTAGCCGATGCGGAATTTAAATAATGGTGGCAATATTTCAGCCGATGCGGAATTTAAATAAAGGTGGTGTTATTTCAGCCATGCAGATGGAGGTAGAGCTTAACCTCGGATGGCAGAATGATAGCCTTATGCAATGCAAGAAAAATGCAGATGGAGACAGAGCTTAGTCTCTAAAGGAAAAATAGTAGCCTTATGCAATCCAGAGAATGCAGATGGAGACAAAGCTTAGTCTCAGAAGGTAGAATAGTGTCCTTATGCAATGTAGAGAATGCATGTAGAGATAGAGCTTAGTCTGGGAAGGCAGAATAGTAACATTATGCAATGCAGAAATGCAGGTGGAGGCAGAGCTTAACCTTAGAAGGAAGAATAGTAGCCTTATACAATGCAGAAAATGTAGGTGGAGGTAGAGCTTAACTTCGGAAGGAAGAATAGTAGCCTTATGCAATGCAGAGAATGCAGATGGAGGTAGAGTTTAACCTCGGAAGGCAGAATATTAGCCTTATGCAATGCTGAAATGCAGGTGGAGATAGAGCTTAACCTCGGAAGGCAGAATAGTAGCCTTATACAATGTAGAGAAAATGCAGATGGAGACAGAGCTTAGTCTCGGAAGGCAGAATAGTAGCCTTATGCAATGCAAAAAGTAAAATACGTATGGTAGTAAAATCTCTTAGCTGATAGCTGATTGCGATATTGTGGCTCCCGGGGATATCATGTACGGATAGCAATTGTGAGTAGGTGTGACTGTTCCGAAGGTTGCATTCCTGAAAAGTATGAGTGTATAAATGTACTTGATGATTTGCGACTTGGGTGCCTGCATCCAAAGGAAAATCGTAAGTTTTGTAGAGAGGGGAGGTTAGTTCGTATTCCTCATGGACTTCGCTTGTCCTGCTTGGCTCTGTTTTCAGTGATGTTGTGTATCATTGGTGTAGCGCTACTACACAAAGCAACTTTGATAATAGACATGCATGATTTAGTAAAGTATAACATAAATGTATAATTGAAAAATAATTTTTCTTTAAATGAACCGACGACTACGACACGGTTCAAGACATTGTGCTCTAAAATTTTGAGGGTCCTCCTCAAAATTTTGTACCAGTTTACTAGGTTGTTACTTCTGGCGACTGCTTGCGGTAACTGGATGAAATAAACTTTGGAATATTGAGGGTCCTCCTCAAAATTCTACCCTAGTTTCCAATATCGGGGGAAATGAAAATTTTATTGAATTGTGACCGAACCCATAAGGCTGCCTACGTGTCCCCTCTTAAATGGGAATCGGTTCAGACGTAGTTCTAATTATATCATATAAGAAAATCATAAATGTTACACATAGTATCGCTTTACTACATCCGAATTGATCGGCTTCGGACAAACTTCTCCGTCCATTTCTACAAGTATGAGGGCTCTTCCTGTTAGAACCCGGTGAACCATGTACGGGTCTTGCCGGTTGGGGGAGAATTTTCCTTTGGCTTCATCTTGATGTGGAAAGATTTTCTTCAATACCAGTTGTCCTAGCGTGAATTGTCTTGGCTTGACTCTTTTGTTGAAGGCTCTGGACATTGTGTTTTGATAAATTTGACCATGACAAACTGCGTTCATTCTTTTTCTATCTATGAGGTCTAACTGCTCGTAACGACTCTTTACCCATTGTGCGTCGTCGAGTCCTACTTCCTATATGATTCTCAACGAGGGAATTTGTACCTCGGTGGGAATGACTGCCTCTGTACCATAAACCATCATATAGGAAATTGCCCCAGTTGATGTGGAAACTGTGGTGCGGTACCCCCAATAAAGCAAATGATAGCTTCTCGTGCCACTACTTATGTTTTTCTATCATTTTCCTTAGTATCTTCTTGATATTCTTATTGGCAGCTTCTACGGCTCCATTCATCTGAGGTCTGTAAGCAGTAGAGTTCTTGTGTTTGGTCCTGAAAGTTTCACACATGGCTTTCATCAAGTCACTGTTGCGATTGGAACCATTATCAGTGATGATTGACTCTGGAATTGCGAACTGACAAACAATGCAGTCGCGGACAAAGTCTGCCACGATTTCTTAGTCACTGGCTTGTAAGAATCTTCTTCAACCCATTTGATGAAATAATCAATTGCCACTAGAATGAACATGTTCCCGTTCGACGCGGCATGCTCGATAGATCCGATGACATCTATTCCCCTAGCGGCGAGCGGCCATGGAGAGCTTGTTACAGTAAGATCGTTTGGAGGCACCTTTATCATGTCTGCATGTATCTGAAAGCGATGACACTTTTGGACATACTGGATGTAGTCCGTTTCCATAGTCATCAAAAAATAACCTGCCTGGAGTATCTTCTTAGCTAAGACAAAAACATTCATATGTGGACCGCAGGTCCCAACATGAATTTCCTCTATTAGCATGGATGCTTCCTTTGCGTCCCCATACCTTAATAATTCCAAATCAGGAGTCCTCCCATATATGGTTCCTCTACTGTGAAAGAAATTATTTGACAATCTTCGAAGTGTGCGCTTCTGAGTTGTGTTTTCAAGTTCTGGGTATTCTCCTTTGGCTAAATATTCCTTGATGTCGTGAAACCAAGGCTTTCCAACTGCTTCTCCCTCAACATGAGCATAGTAAGTTGGCCGATCATGAATCTTTACTGGAATAAGGTCTATGAAGTTCTCATCTGGATGCCGAGTCATAGATGATAGGGTAGCCAATGCATCGGCGAACTCGTTCTGGACTAGGGGAACATATCGGAATTCTGTCTTTGTGAACATCTTCCTCAACTCATGCACATTATTCAAATACGGGAGTATCTTGGAGTTCATAGTCGCCCACTCTTCTCGTAACTGATGTATAAGAAAATCCAAATCTCCAATCACTAGCAATTCTTAGTAGTTCATGTCAATGGCCATCTTGAGCCCTAAGATGCAAGCTTCGTACTCGGCCATATTGTTGGTGCAGGGGAACCTGAGCTTGGCGAATACCGGATAATGCTGGCCAGTTTATGATATTAGGACTGCTCCTATGCTAACTCCTTTGAAATTTGTTGCTCCGTCGAAAAACAATCTCTCACCATCATAGGATTCTGCAATGTCTTCTCCTATAAAAGATACCTCTTCGTCAAAAAATACGTCTTTAGGGGTTCGTATTCTCCGTCCACAGGGTTTTCTGCAAGGTGATATGCTAATGCATGTCTTTTTATTGCCTTCTGAGTCACGTAAACAATGCCAAATTCACTCAGCAGGATTTTCCACTTGGCTAGTTTGCCAGTGGGCATGGGCTTCTGAAAGATGTACTTCAGCAGATCCATTTTGAGCCACCTAAGTTAGAGCAAGACAAGTGCATTCCAACAAGGAATATCGGGCCTTGTACGGGGTGAACTTATTGCTGAGATAATAAATGGCCTGCTCTTTTCTCCCTATTTCATCATGCTGCCCTAGAGAACAACCAAACACTCCATCCAATACTGCAAGGTAGAGTAGTAGGGGTCTACGTGGTTCAGGTGGAACCAAAACTGGCGGTGTTGACAGGTATTCCTTGATCCCGTCGAAGGATTTTAGGCAGTCATCAGTACATTTGGTAGCGACATCTTTCTTTAGCATCTTAAAGATCGGCTCACAAATGACCGTGGACTGAGCTATGAACCGACTGATGTAGCTAAGTCTCTCCAAGAAACTCATAACCCCTTTCTTGTTCTTTAGTGGTGGCATTTCCTAGATGGCTTTGACCATTGATGGATCGAATTCTATTCCTCAACGACTCATAATGAACCCAAGTAGTTTTTAGACAGGAACCCTGAATGCACATTTAGCGGGATTCAATTTCAGGTTGTACCTTCTTAGTCTGTTGAAGAACATCCCCAAATATTCCATGTGGTCAGTGGCATTCTTGGACTTGATGGTAACATCATCTACGTACCCTTCCATCTCTTTGTGTATCATGTAATAGAAAATAGTAGTCATGGCCCTCATGTAGGTGGCCCTAGCATTCTTTAACCCAAACGACATCATCTTGTAACAATAAATCCCCCACGGCATAATGAAGGCTGTTTTCTCACCATCTTCTTCGTCCATCCAGATATGATGATACCCAACAAAACAATCCACAAACAATTGTAGCTCGTGCTTGGCGCAGTTGTCAATTAATATGTGTATGTTTGGAAAGGGAAAGTCATCTTTGGGACTGGCCCGGTTGAGGTCCCTATAGTCGACACAGACTCTGGCTTCCCCTCATTCTTCGGTACTGGCACGATGTTGGCTAACCATGTTGGATACTCTACTACCCTGAGAACCTTGTCTTTGACTTGCTTAGTGGCTTCTTCCTTGATTTTCAAACTAATGTCTGGCTTGAACTTTCTGAGCTTCTATTTTACCGGCGGGCATGTAGGATCGGTTGGCAATTTGTGAGCCATAATAGACGTACTCAGACCAGTCATGTCATCATACGACCAGGCAAATATGTCCTTGTATTCCTTTAGAAATTCTGTGTACTCTTCTTTCTCTGATGGTGACAAGTGGACAATAATGCGCGTTTCTTTGACATTTTCTGCATCTCCCAAGTTAACAACCTCAGTCTCGTCCAAGTTAGACTTATGTCTATTCTTAAAATCCTCAACCTATTTAACAACCTCTTCTGGTATATCATCTTCTTCTAACTCTATATCTGTTTGTTGCGTTGTCTTGTTGTATGTCACAATCGTCGGTTCATCAAGATAAGTAATAGTAATGCTGTGTAAATAAAGTAAATGATAAAAAGTAATAAGAGCAAGATTTATAAAAACCTAAAATTCTTTGATAAATTTCATAATGGTTTTGAACATTTGAGCTCTTATTTCAAAATTAAAATGCGGAAAGAAAGTCAACTAGTGGAAAATAAAGATAATGCATGGTGCTTTGTTCAGCCTTGCTACCCCGAAGCCTTTCGGGCCATGGTGGTTCTGATGGACCAATTGTTGAGGCGTGCTCCTTGGCTCACGACCTGTATATAAGGGCCTTCCTCCCCCTCCTCCTTGAATATGACACAACAATCCATATTATTGTCTCCCAGAAACAAATTCCTCATCGCCACCAGTGCTTCCTCTTCTTCTGACCCATACATAACATCGGCTGGTTGAAAAGTCTGCTCCAATCGAGGTATTGGATGTTCCAGTAGGTAGTAGAGACTGTGCCATGGTGGCGACCAGTGGTTGAACTCCTCCCAAGTGTATTTACACACCAAACCGAAAGTGGTACCGTGCTTCTTTAATTTGATAGGCATAGCAATTCCTTGGAGATCTTGCCGAGTCCCTTGCTAGGTTCGTACCCGCACCAGTTCAATATGCTTTCGATTTTGTTATCCCACCATTTATCCTTGTCCATGGCGTTGTCTTTCTCAATGTGGTGGTAGGTTTCTCTGCCAATTTTTCTTCTTCCTCCAATTGCCGGGATGGTCTGGCGACTGTATATGGGATTGCTACCGTCACCATGAATAATCAACTCTTGGTGATTCCACTCAAACTTCACCGCCTGATGTAGGGTTGATGATATAGCTCCAGTGACATGAATCCATGGCCGTCCTAATAGCAAGTTGTAAGATGCCAGGATGTCTATTACTTGAAAGTCGACATCAAACCAAGTAGGTCCTATTTGCAGGCACAAACTGATTTCCCCAATAGTGGACCTTTGGGAACCATCGAAAACTTTGACATTGATGGCTCCATCCTTGATCTCTTGCAGGCTCTTTCCCAATGTTCTGAGAGTCACCAATAGACAAATATTAAGGTTGGACCCTCCGTCAATCAGAATTATGGTGATGAAATAATCCTCGCACTGCACAGTGATATGCAATGCTTTGTTGTGTCTTAGCCATTCCAGTGGAAGCTTATCTTCGTGGAAAGTGATTTTGTGACTCTCCAATACTTTCCCTACCATGTTTGCCATTTCTCCTCCAGTTATGTTGCTGGGTACATATGCCTCACTCAATATCTTTAACAAGGGATTCTTATGTGCATTGGAGCTTTGCAGCAGAGCTAGAATGGAGATCTGTGCCGGTATTTTATTCAGTTGATCAATGACTGAGTACTAGTTTTCTTGTATCTTACTTCAGAGATCATCGGCCCAGTTTCGGTAGGCCGTCCAGAGGCCAGCTTACTTGATTTAGCTAAATGTTCCGGAGTATAAACCCTGCCGGTTCTTGTCATACCCTATGCCGCAAGTGCCTCTCCGGTTTTAGCTTTTCCTTTTGATGAGTGGTGATTTTACCACTCATTCTAGCCTCTTTTCCTTAGCTTTTATGTCCTTTTAATTATAAAATGAGGTTTTTTATGGTGGTTATTGTTAGATTTTTAGGTACATGATGCTACGAGATCATTTGAGTTGAATTGAAGCGGAATTGGGCTAAAGAGAGTGAAACAATGCAAAACTTCCAGTGATTCCGCTTCTGCGGAAGTTTGGTCGCGGAAGCGACCTCGCTTCTACGTAAATTTGACCGCTTCTGTGTTTCAGGCATGGATTGAGAAATTCCTCTTCTGCGGAGGGAAAAGCGTAGAAGCGGTCACGCTTCTGCGAAGAGCAAACCGCTTTTGAGAAAATGGCTGAGAATGGAGAAATCGCTTCTGCGGTTACAGTATCGCTTCAGCGATGTCGCTTCTGCGACTTTGGTATCACTTCTGCGGAGCTTTGGAGGAATTCAATTTTTGCTTCTGCGATGTGGTCTCCGCTTATGCGGAGCCGCACCTGCGATGGTTCTTCCGCAGGTGCGGAAATCGAGCATCAGACCTGGGGCAG